>CAUYON010095062.1:0-10970 GCA_963573935.1 Arctocebus calabarensis
GTCTTCTTCAGAGAAGATTCTCTTCAGGTCCCTTGCCCATCCTAAGATGGGATCACTTATTATTTTCTTGCTAATACGTTTGAGTTCTCTGTGAATTCTGGTTATTAAACCTTTGTCAGAGGCATAACCTGCAAATATCTTTTCCCATTCTGAAAGCTGTCTGCTTGCTTTACATACTGTGTTCTTGGCTGTGCAGAAGCTTGTCTCCATTCTTATTCATGACTCCACTATAAGAATCAGGCTGTATGTGGGTGGCCAATGTTCATGTAAAGCTTTTAAGGGAAGCTATGTAGATTGAAAACTAGAAGATGATACCCAGTCTGTCACATATCCCATATCAGTTCTGGTTTCCTTTTCCGTAGAAATTTTCACATCTAAAAGAATGATCTATATGTGAGCTACTTATTCATTTACATCTCTAGTATTAATTCCGAATGAAAGCATCCTTTCAGAATGTACATTTTAAGACCACATTTAAAAAAAATGAGATTGGAAAAAAAAATGAGGTTGGGCAGTTAAATTAGGGAACTCATCCTAGAAAAAGGGCTACTTAACCTCACTACTGAAGAGTGCTTTGAATGGTGGACTGGCAGCTGGAGTCAGTGCATAGCTTCCCAAGGGGAGTACTTGGGGGACAGGGGAGGTGACACTAGTGATATTCATCAATGGGGTAGGTAGCAAATGTAATTGGCAGACCTCATATATTCACTCAGATCCATATTTTCTTAAATTGTATAGGGCATGTTTAAAAATATTACTCATTGAAGGCTACTAAATTCACACATATATATATTTTTTTTACTTTTATGTAACATATTACTTTAAAAACTTTACTATGCATCAAGTGCTGTGTATAATGTTAGGAAAAATTTGGTAAGTAAAAGAAAATATTGTCATTGTCCTCCTGAGACTTTTAATGCACCGATGGAAGTTAGTATCTGTTAATAAAAGGAAAATCTACGTTCTTGAGTAACAATTTTGCATAGAAACAATGAGTTGACTTACCTCATCTCATAAGGTTAATAACTTAGTTTTTACAAAACTTTTGTTAGATACACGTCAGTTCCATACTTTAGTCTTCATGAAAGTGAGATCTAGGAAATTTAATAGTATTTAAAAAGTAACATTTGGTAAGGAAAATATAGCATTTTTTGAATAATTGAGATAACATTTAGAAAATTTAAAATTCAACATTTTTTAAAAGGTAAAATTACATAGCTTTAGTATATTCACAAAACTATGCAATTATCACCAATATATAATCACAGAAAATTTCTCTCACCTCTCACACTCCAAAGAACTCCCATGTACTTCTCAATTCCCCACTCTATACAGTCTTGGTAACCACTAATCTACTTCTCATTTTCATATCTTTCTAATCTGTACAATTTAATTAAGTAGATCTATTTGACTTTCATTTGAGTGATAATAAACTATAAATGACACATACATACGTATGTACAGTTTGTAGTCTTTTGTGACTGACTGCTTTCATTTAACACAATGTTTAAAATGCTTTCAGGGTTCCCTCATATTGTAACATGTATCAGTACTTCTTTACCTTTTTTATCTTAGCCACCTGTAAGTCTTCCTTAGAGAAATGTCTATTCATTTCCTTTTCCCACTTCTAGATTATGTTATTTGTATTTTTGTTTTTGAGTTTGAAGTATTCTCATGTAATATGGATATTAGAACTTCATCAGATACACAGGGTAGCCATAAAGTTTGTGAATAATTAAAAATCGCACACTACTTTAAATTGCACACAAACTTTAAGGCCACCCTGTATAACGTGCTAGTGTTTTCTCACATGTTTAGATTGGTTTTTCACTTTCTTGACTGTTACTTTTCCATCACCAAATTTTGAAATTTCAATGAATGACAACTTATATTTCCTCAGTTGCTTGTGCTTTTGGTGTTGTATATGGAAATTTATACTCAAATATAAATTTATTGAGATTTACACCTAAGTTTCCCGTTAAAGGTATATAGTATAAGTTGTTCCAATTAGATAGATCATTGATCTATTTTGAGTTAATTTTAAAATACAGATTGTACAGCTGTATGAAAATGTTTTGTTTTCTTTGTAATCTTATCCTGCAAGTTTTCTCCATTTTGTTTTATTTATTTATTTATTATGTAATCTTTCAACTTTGTTAAAAACTAAGATATAAACATACTCATTAGCCTAGGCCTTCACAGGGTCATGAACCTGTCATCCTCATACAAATCTCGTCCTCAGTGGAGGGTTTTCAGGGGCATTAGTAGGCATGAATCTCTCTGCAATGCCTTCTCTTGAAATACTTCTGAAAGATCTACTTGAGACCCTTTTACAGTTAATTTGATTTTTAATGAGGGGAAGGAGTACCCTCTAAAATAACAATAAACTGGATAGCACAACAAATAAATTGACCAGTAACAGTCATACACTATCATTATCAAGTATTTTAATCTTCTTAAATGCTTTAAAACTTGTTTTGTCACCTAACACATGATTTATTCTAGAAACTATTCTGTGTATACTTGAGAAAAATGTATGTTCTTTTGCTAATAAGTGAAAAGTTCTATATAGATCAAATTTGCAGTCTTCTTGGACCCCTATAATAATATACCTTAGACTAGAAAATTTATAAAAAACTGTAATTTATTGCATATGGTTTTGAGGTTGGAAAGTCTCAGATCAAGATGCTAGCTGATTCAATGTCTGCTTAGGGCTCACGCTCACCCTCTGCTTCAGAGATAGCACATTTTTGCTGCATTTGGACATGATGGAAGGGTCAAACAAGCTTCCTGGGGCCCGTTTCATAAACACTGTAATTCCATTCATGACAGCTCCATCCTCATGACCTAATGATATCCTAAAGTCCCTATCCCTAAATTCTATTACATTGATAAGTAGGCTTCAATATTTGAATTTTGTGGACTCATAAAGATTAAACAAGAATTCAGTCTACTACTATTGTTTAGGTCCATTAAATTTGTGATGCTGGATCAATGCCATGATGTTTACAGTGGACATGCAGATAAAAATATTCTTTAATTGAGTATTTTAAAAATTAAGAGCCAAAATTTGAGATCATATTTACTCATGCATTTTATTAATGCCTCATTTTTGCTGCTGTTCTGCTTAACATCTTTTTTCTGACAATTTGTCTCAAACACCCTTTTGGGTTTGAAATAAAATAGACACTCTTTAGCAACGTTAGTGAGTCAATTGCTTAATAAATTGACATCAAGTAGTGCATCAGTATTGAATTTAAAACTTTGACATCTGGTGCCAGCCCCATATGCTGGATGGAGGTGGCGGGTTCAAATCCAGCCCTGGCCAGAAACTGAAAAACAAAACAAAACAAAACAAAACAAAACAAAACTTTAACATCTAAGTATTGACAAAAAAATGGAATGTTCAAGAACCCAAATGGGTTTGGTTGGTAGCATTACAAATCATAAGAATGTGATATCAAATAGAACAATTACATTTTTCATGGACTCAATATTATTTTTACATATAATCTTATTTTAAATGCCTTACAAGGATTGGTTCTTGTTTTCTTTGTGTGTTTTTTTTAAATGAGTCTGTGTTTATTTTCATTGAACCAAATTTCAAGAACTATTTCAAAATTTTTATTTTATATACTTTAAACAAATTTTGTAGCACTAAATGATTTCTTTTAAGTTGTAACATTTTGCTTTTAAACTTGGTGTTTTAGGAAACTTCATCCATAAGCAAATGCAATTCTTATAGAATTATGGGTGTGTTAAAACATGATTTTGAGAAGGGTCTCATAAAATCTAGATGTAAGCTCAGGAACTTAATTGTCACATGTATCACAAATGAGGTGGGCATGTGTGTGTTTAAGGTCATTTCCAAAGCCTTGGTTTTCATAAGCATCATTATATAGGAAAGAGTAATAGACTCTTTCACACATTGATTTGGCAATAAAAAGTCACCAAATTTTATTGGTGAGTTAATTCAGGGACACATGTAATCATCCTGTAGCACAGGTGTTTTCCCTTGAAACAGATACAAGTGAAAACACCCTGCTAGGCTCAGCGCCCATAGCACAGTGGTTACAGCCCCAGCCACATGTCCTGAGGGTGGTGGGTTCGAATGTAACCCTGGGTCAAAAAAAAAATAATAATTTGTGGTGCTTTTCATTTCTGCTATTTTATATTGATTTTCTTTTTTGATGTTCTAGACATTATTGAAATTAGGGTATTGCTATCTCCTACTGTCATTGTATTGCTGTCAATTTCTCCTTTCAAATATTCAAATCTGTCAGTACATTGTATTTAGATGCTTTGATGTTTGTTGCATATATAGTTGTTATGGCTACCCATCCAATCACCATGATTTAATAACCTGCTTTGTTTCTAGAGAAAGTTTTAGTCATACAGCCTATCTTGTCTCATATAAATATGGCATTTTTTTTGCATAAAATATCATTTTTCTATTCCTTTACATTTAGCCTATGTATTTAATAAAATTAGAAATGATTTCTTACAGACAGTGTGCCATGGGCTTCCTAAAAATCTGTAAGATCACTATATTATTATTTTGTTTTGCTTTGCTATGTTTTTTTGTATTATTTTTTGATTGAAAAATTTAGTGCATTTATATGTAAAATTGTTATTGATAGATGAGGACTTATTTCAGCCATTTTCTTCTATTTTTTGTTTCGAAGTTTTTTTTTGTTCTTCTTTTCCCTACTTGATACCTTCTTTTGTTATTTGATAAGTTCTTGTACTGATTGATTTTATTCTTTTTTTTCTTTATGTTTTGCATATCTATTATACTTTTATCCTTGTAGTTACCTTGAGGCTTGTGTAATATATCTTTTAGCTTATAACTGTCTTTATATGTTGACAAGTTAACCTGAATCATGTACAAAAACTCCATACATTTGTTTCCCCCGCACATGCACATTTGTATTCTTATAGTCAGCATTTGCTTGTTTTCATAAGAGTATATTTAACAAGGGCTATTTTATATTTTTATATTAGGGTTAAGTAATTTACTCACAGCCAGTTACAATGTTACATTACTTGTATTTGTCTATATGTTTGTTTTTACCAGAAATACTGTCATATGCATATAGGCTTTTCTATTTTGTTTTTGTTTCAATTTAAGTTATTTTTAAAAGTATTTTCTATAAGGCAGGAAATATTTTCCTAGACTTTGTCTGGGAATGACTCCTTCATTTTTAAAAGATAGTTATTTTTAGGTTTAGTGTCTTGATTTGCAGAGTATTTTTGTTGTCAGTACTTTGAGTATATCACTATCATCCTACTCTTTCTTGGTCTCAACACTTCTACTGAGAAATACACTGATGATTTTATGGAGTTTCCTTATTAATGATAAGTTGCTTTTCTCTCACTACTTTTGAAATTTTCCCTGTGTTTAATTTTCTTTTTTTTTTTTTGGTTTGTTTTCATTTTTTTGAAACAGACTCTTACTCTAACTTGAGGTAGAGTGCCCAGGCCTCAGCCTAGTTCACAGCAAAGTCAAACTCCTAGGCTTACGTGGTCCTCCTGCCTTAAATCCCAAGTAGCTGGGATGAAAGGGCTTGCCACAATGCCCAGCTAATTTTTCTGTTTTTAGTAGGGAAGGGAATTTCACTTTGGAATTTTCACTCAGGGAATCCTCCCACCTTGATCTCTAAAAGTTCCAGGATTACAGACATGAGGCACTGAACCCAGCCAATAGCTATGTTTTATGCTCACACTCTTGTTTTTGTGTCCGCTGTTGTCTTCAGTTTTCCTCCAAACTCTGTCTGAAATGGAGTATAATTGCCTTGTGGTTCATCCAAACTCTAATCCCCTATGACTATAGAAGACATGGAGATATGGTAGCAAAGAATGGAGATGGGGAATTATTGTACAGTCCTACAATCAGTTGTTAGTCCTCCATGGCTTGAGACCATCACAAGTTCTATTTATCTTTTTCTTTTCGTAGTAATAAAAGAAGAGTAGAGATTGTTGAATTCATGTTTTTTCTTTCTTCATATTGATTAAACTCTGATAAAATCTGTTTTGGGGTTTCATTAAAGTAATTTCACCTAAGGGAAGACCTTTTTAATGAGAACAGAAGATTCTGGGTGTATTCTAAAAGGGTCGCTTTTTTTCTTCCCTCCTCCTGGACACATTAGAGGATTTTTTTGTAATATTCATTTAAAAAATTTATTGGTTCTTTAGATACAAAGCTTATGAAAGTGCGTGCCCTCCTCAACTCTCAGGATTTGTACCAGGGAAATTTGATTTCTCAAGCTAGTCTACTCTAAGTTTTAAGTAATTAGTCTATTTTAATTTAATATTGCAACCAGACCTATAGCTGTGGCTTCTCACTAGGTAAGATATAATTCTCTGTTCATATATCTTTAGTTTTCACACTTAGAGTTTACCCTCTGAACTTAATTTGCTGATGAATATAAGATAATATATTGATTTTTTAGATATAAGATAATATATATAATATAAAATAAATTATATATAATATAAGATAATATATATATTTTTTCAGTGTTTTTTTCTGGTTATGAGCATGATAATTTTTATTTGTTTGAGACAGAGTGTTACTCTGTCACCCTGGATCGCGTGCCATGGCTTCGTAGCTCACAGCAACCTCAAATACTTAGGCTTGAGCAATCCTCTTGCCTTAGCCTCCTGAGTAGCTGGGATTACACATACCAACCACAACACTGGGCTAGTTTTTCTATTTTTAGTAGAGATGGGGTCTATCTCTTGCTCAGACTGGTGTCAATCTCCTGAGCTCAAATAATCCATGCACCTAGCCTCCCAATGTGCTGAGATGAGAATGTGAGCCAACACACTTGGCCCAAGGATGAGAAGTTTACTTGCAAGCTATTATTTACGTTAGATTCAAGACTGGAAGTAAGTTATATTTTGGGCTTTTTTTAAAAAAATAAATTCTACCAGTTTTTATAATTGCCATATTAACTCCCACAAAGTTAGTTATTTCAGACAACCTAAATCAATTGTTTTCTGGTGCTGGAAATCAGAAATTCAAAAATGGCTTAGTAAGGCTGCCTTCCCTTTGAAGGCTATAGGTAAGAACTTATTTCATGGCCTTTTCTATTATCTATAAGCTGCCTCAATTCCTTGCCTCAAGGAATCATTCTCTGTGTTGAAAGCACAGCTAGGTTCAGTCTAGGGCTATTTGTTCTTTGTTCAAAAATTCAAATTATTGGGACAATGAGGATTGCCAAGGAATAAAAGAATTTTTAATATAACAGGAAAGGGGAAGTAATTTCAAATCCTTCTCCTTAGAACAAAGGAAAGTCATGGGATTTTAAAGGAGGGGCATGCCTTGGGGCTGGTCATGGTGTATGTCACAAGTAGCTGCATGCATTAGGGGCAGTCGTGGGTGTTGATGCATCTTGGCATCAGAAAGTCTACTCTGGGACCTTCAGAACCTCAACTTCTTTGTCTTGTGGAAAATCCATCATTTCTGGACAGGCCAGGTGGCTCAGACCTTTAATCCCAGCACTTTGGGAGGCTGAGGTAAGGCCAGAGTTCCAGGCTTTAATTTCTGGGAAACAACTCAAAGTGTTTAGTAGTTACCATATTTTGCCATGTAAACTACACACTTTTTTACCCAAATTATTGGGGGTAATAGTAATTCTGTATCTATACAAATATTTTTAATTCTTTTATTTATGCTTGTGTGTTAGTGTTAACTTTGGAAGACAATAATAATCTCCATATGAAAAATAAAGCTCTACAATATGGTAATAGGTTTTTGCTGAACTCATGATGAACTTGCAACAAAAACATTTTCAGCAAACAAAAAGCAATGTATTTCTCAATTGTAGAGGACTTGAAAACCCAACTTGCTGTCATACCTGGCAGGCCAACTGCAACCTTCGGATGTGTCAATAAATAAGCCCTTGAAGGCTATCATGAAGAAAGAATGAATGTCATAGATATAGTCAGCTGATTTAATATCCACAGGCATCTATCACCCAGGTGTATAACTGGGTTTATAACTGGATCCTAAGATTATGAAATGATGTGATACAGTCCACGCAGGACTGACAGGGACTTCCCCCATTTTCTAGGCCCAGGTGAGCTCAGAAATGAGACCCCCATCTCTAGGCACAAACAGGTTGCTCTTTAAAGGCCTCAACCTCTGGTTCAAGCAAGGTCTTGAACAAAGCAGCTTGAAACATTTTGGTGGTTTCACCTTGAGTAGGGAGCATAAGTCCTAATTCCTTCAATGAGGCCAAAACTGCAAAGACCTAATAACCTTGACCCAGGGGAGAACTCCACTCAGTCATTTATTAATACACTCATTAACTTTGAAAAGTCCTGGCCAAAATGTAATGTATACTCCTAGAGGAAGGAGAGATATGGGAGACTTCTCACATAGGTTTTCCCCTTTGCTAGAAGCTTTGGTGCTCTTTCTCCTTCTTCTGTATTCTTTTTGGTCTAATAAAATCCTATTCTACCACTGATCTGTGGTCCATGGGTTCATTCTTCAAATCCTGAAGACCAAGGACGTAATGAGGAATGAAATTCCATTAACATATTTTGGGGCTGTCATCTGTGATTGAACGTTTGTGGTAAGCAATGGAACCACTTAACCATATTCTGTTTTTCTCTATAATCATAACAATGGAGACTAATAATTCAGATGCCCATCAGTCCCCAAGATCACATAGTGCAGCTGCTCACCTCCTGGTCATGGGCAAGAAGCTACTGGGGAACAGATTTTCTATTTCTCCTTGGCTCCCAAAGAAAGGAGCAGAAGGTAATTTTAGAAGGCTTGAGAGCCAAGCAAATAGAAGTATTTCAAGGTATCCATTTGTTGTCTGCAGGAAATACATCTAGCCTCAAAGGACAAATTAAAACTCAGAGTTAAGGGATGGAAGAACATTTTTCAGGCAAATGGCATTCAGAAGAAAAGAGGGGTTGCAATCTTATTTTCAAATACCAGTGGATTTAAAGTAACTACCCTAAAAAAAAAAAGACAATGATGGACACTTCATATTGGTCAAGGGAAAAATATACTAAGAAAACATTTCAGTTTTAAACATTTATGCACCCAACTTAAAAGCTTCCATATTTCTGAAGCAGACCTTAATTAGTCTGAGCAATATGATATCCCATAGCACCATAATAGCAGGGACTTTAACATTCCTCTTACAGACTGGGACAAATCTTCTAAATAGAAACTAAACAAAGATGCAAGGGACTTAAATGTGACTCTGGAACAATTATGCTTGACAGATGTGTATAGAATACTGTATCCCAAAGCTAAAGAATATACGTTCTTCTCATTGGCCCATGGACCATTCTCCAAAATTGGTTGTGTCCTAGGACACACACAAAAATACCCCAAGAGAATTCAAATAATTGAAAATTTACCTCGTATCTTCTCAGACCACAAGGCATTAAAGTGGAACTCAATTGGAGCAAAAACATTCAACCCCACATAAAGACATGGAAATTAAACAACCTTATGCTGAATGACAGTTGTGTTCAGGAAGAGATAAAAAAGAAATCATTAATTTCCTTTAACATAATAATAAAGAAGACACAAGCTACCAAAATTGGTGGAATACTACAAAATCAGTCCTGAGAGGAAAATTTATCACTTTAGATGCCTATACCCAAAAAACAGGGAACACAACAACAAACTCACAATTTATCTTATGGAACTGGAAAAAAGAAAAACAATCTAAGCCTAAAACAAGTAAAAGAGAAGAAATATCTGAAATTAAATTAGACATTAATGAAATTGAAAACAAAAGATTCAGTCAGAAAATTAATGAAACAAGAAGTTGTTTTTTTGAAAAATAAATAAGATAGACAAACCTAGACTAACTAGAAATAGAAAAGTAAAATCTATACTAACCTCAATCAGAAATGTTTAAATGGAAATAACAACAGAGGCCACAGAGATATAAGAAATTATCTCTGAATACTATAAGAAACTCTATGCCCAGAAATTTGACAATGTGAAGAAAATGGATCAATATTTGGAATCACACCCTCTCCCTAGACTTAGCCATGAAGAAATAGAGCTCCTGAACAGACCAATCTCAAGCACAGAGATTACAGAAACAATAAAAAATCTCCCTACCAAAAAATGCCCTTGTCCGGATGGCTTCATGACAGAATTCTATCCCCATAAAGAAAGAAGAGCTTATCCCCATACTGCAGAAATTATTCCAAAAAATTGAGGAGGAAGGAATCTTTCCCAACATGTTCTACAAAGCAAACATCACCCTGATACCAAAACCAGGAAAAGACCCAACTAAAAAGGAGAATTTCAGACCAATTTCACTTATGAATATAGATGCAACAAAATTCTCAACAAAATCCTAGCCAATAGATTATAGCTTATCATTAAAAAAGTCATACATCATGATCAAGTAGGTTTCATCCCAAGGATGCAAGGCTGGTTTAACATACACAAGTCCATAAACATTATCCACCGTATTAATAGAAGCAAAAACAAAGATCATGTGAGCCTCTCAATAGATGCAGAAAAAGCATTTGATAAAATCTAGCATCCTTTTCTAATTAGAACACTGAAGAGTATAGGCATATGTGGCACATTTCTGAAACTGATTGAAGCTATCTATAACAAACCCACAGCTAATATTTTACTGAATGGAGTAAAACTGAAAATGTTTCCTCTTAGTACTGGAACCAGACAAGGTTATCCTCTGTCACCATTACTATTCAACATAGTGCTGGAAGTTCTAGGCAAGACAAGGAAATAAGGGTCATCCAAATGGGAGCAGAGGAGGTCAAACTCTCCCTCTTTGCTGATGACATGATCTTATACTTAGAGAACCCCAAAGACTCAACCACACTCCTGGAAGTCATCAGAAAATACAGAAATGTCTCAGGATATAAAATCAATATCCACAAGTCAGTAGCCTTTGTATATGGCAATAACAGTCAAGATGAGAGGCTAATTAAGGACACAACTCCCTTCA
>CAUYON010095066.1:0-24965 GCA_963573935.1 Arctocebus calabarensis
GCCTGTAGTCCCAGCTACTTGGGAGGCGGAGGCAAGAGACTCGCTTGAGCCCAGGAATTGGAGGTTGCTGTGAGCTGTGATGCCACAGCACTCTACCCAGGGTGACAGCTTGAGGCTCTGTCTCAAAAAAAAAAAAAAAAGCAAAACAACAAAAACAGGCTGACCACCTATAGCTCAAGCGGCTAAGGTGCCAGCCACATACAACAGAGCTGGCAGGTTCAAATCCAGCCCAGGCCTGCCAAACAACAATGACAACTACAACCAAAAAATAGCCGGGCGTTGTGGCAGGCACCTGTTGTCCACTTCGGAGGCTGAGGCAAGAGAATCACTTAAGCCCAAGAGCTGGAGGTTGCTGTGAGCTGTGACGTTACAGCACTCTACCCAGGGCGACAGCTTGAGGCTGTGTCTCAAAAAGAGGGAAAAAAAAAAAAACCAACAATAAAATACACTGGCCAAGTTGGTGCAGTGGTGTGTCTATAGTCCAAGTTATTTGGGAGGCTGAGGTGGGAGGATTGTTTGAGCCTAGGAGTTCAAGCTGAGGTGACATAGTGAGATCTTGTCTCTTTAAAAAAAAAAAGGAAAAACTCACTGCCCTAAAAGCTCATCCTGTGACTGGTACAGAGAAAAGACTGGAGAATACAATGGAGAAAATAAACATGCTGGGGAAAGACACAAACAAACATTTGAGTGGGCCCTAGTAAAAATCATTGTACCAGGGTGGCTCCTGTGGCTCATTGAGTAGGGCACCAGCCTCATATACCAAAGGTGGCGGGTTCAAACCCAGCCTTAGCTGAACTGCAAAACGAAAAATAGCCGGGCGTTGTGGTGGGCGCCCCTAGTCCCAGCTACTCTGGAGGCTGAGGCAAGAGAATCGCCTAAACCCAGGAGTTGGAGGTTGCTGTAAGCTGTGTGACGCCATGGTACTCTACCGAGGGCAATAAAGTGAAACTGCCTCTACCAAAAAAAAAAAAAAATCATTGTACCATGAAGCTGCATTGAAGCAAATTAAGGTTTTCTTTATTTTTATTTATTTATTTATTTATTTATTTATTTATTTTTGTGGAGACAGAGTCTCACTCTATCGCACTCGGTGGAGTGCTGTGGAGTCACAGCTCAAAGCAACCTCCAGCTCTTGGGCTCAAGCGATTCTCTTGCCTCAGCCTCCCAAGTAGCTGGGACTACAGGCGCCCACCATAGCACCCGGCTAATTTTTGATGCAGTTCGGCCGGGGCCGGGTTTGAACCCGCAGCCCTCGGTATATAGGGTTGGCGCCCTACTCGCTGAGCCACAGGCACCGCCCTATTTTTATTTTTTGAGACAGTCTTGCTCTATTGTCCCAGCATAGGGTATGGTGGCATCATCACAGCTCACTGCAACCTCAAACCCCTGTGATCCTTTTGCCTTGGCTTCCCAAGGAGCTGGGACTATAGGACCCTACCATTGCACATGGCTAATTTTTCTATTTTTAGTAGAGATAAGGTCTTGAACTCCTAAGCTCAAGCAGTCTTCTCACCTCAGCCTCCCAGAGTGCTGGGATTACAAGCGGGAGCCACCATACCTGCCCCTCACTAAGGTTTTCAATGCCTCATTCTTGAATATGAGCAGTCAAAAATCAGCAGACATTTGAGGCAAACCTCCAACTTGAAGTCAAAGCAAACAGAAAGAGGAAAGAGACAATACTGTGAGTAAAATGGGGGCTGAGGGAAGAGATAAAAGGAAATAAAGTATTCTCAAATTGGTAATATACGAACAACATACTTGGAATATAAAAAATAAAGCTAAAATTTTGAAATTCAGGAGCTGTGCCTTGTGGCTCATGCCTGGAATCCTAGCACTCTGGGAGGCTAAGGCCGGCGGTTTTCCTGAGCTCAGGAGTTCAAGAGTGAGGCCCTGTCAGCTGGGTGTTGTAGCAGGTGCCCATAGTCCCAGCTACTTTCGAGGCTAAGGCCAGACAGTCTCTTGAGCTATGCCCTTATAGTACTCTATCCAGAGCTACAGAATAAGAGTCTGTCTCAAAGAAGAAGAAAAATAATAATAAAAATTTGCAATTCAGTAGGAGATATAAAACTCAGGAAATTTAACAGGAAGTTGATAAAAAGATACACAATGAAAGAGAAAATCAGGTGAGCCAGGAGGTTCAACATCTAAGAGGAGTTCCAGAAAGATCTTCAGATGAAGAAAAAATTATCAGAGAATAACACAAATTTTCTAAAACAATAGCTGAATTTAAGGGGAGAGCAGAGAGAGAAAGAATGAGGTGGGGTGGGGAAAGGAAAAGCAGAGAGGGAAGGAGCAAGGGGACTGGGGTCCTGCTCCACACCTTTTGGGGGCAAAACACGATCGTAGGAGGGACTTCACCTAACAAATGCAATCAGTGTAACCTGGTTTCTTGTAACCCTCAATGAATCCCCAACAATAAAAAAATAAAAAAATAAATGATTGAATTTGTACCTCTTGAATTCCCAGAATAGTGAATTTTTAAAAATCCATGCTAATTTAATTAAATTTCAAACTGTTCAAAATGTCAGATGGATAAACAGATCCAAGAATAATAATAGCAAATATTTATATAGCACATACTCTGTGCTAGGCACCTATGGACTTTATATGTACTAATAATCCTCCAACAACCCCATTTTGCAAATGAGGACGCCAAGGTACAGGAAGATGAAGAAATTTATCTAGGGTCACACAGGCAGTCTTGTGGGCTGACTCCAAACCCATGCTGCTGCTGCTTTTTTTTTTTTTTCTTTTTTCTTTCTTTTTCTCTTTTTGAGTCAGACTCTCACTCTGTTGCCCAGGATAGAGTGCCATGGTGTCAGCCTCCCAGCAACCTCAAACTCCTGGGTTTAAGCAATCCTTCTATCTCAGCCTCCCAAGTAGCTAGGACTACAGGTGCTGGCCATGATGCATGGCTAATTTTTCTATTTTTAGTAGAGATAGAGTCTTTCTCTAGCTCAGACTGGTCTTAAACTCTTGAGATGAAGGGATCTTTTTGCCTCCGCCTTGCAGAGCGCTAGGATTACAAGCACGAGCCACCACTTCTAATCACTATGATCACATACAAAAGTTTGGAGATAAGAATGACATTGTAGGCTCGGCGCCTGTGGCTCAGTAGGCTAAGGCGCCAGCCATGTACCCCTGAGCAGGCGGGTCCGAATCCAGCCTGGGCCCGCCAAACAACAATGATGGCTGCAACCAAAAAAATGGCCAGGCGTTGTGGCGGGCGCCTGTAGTCCCAGCTACTTGGGAGGCAAGGCAGGAGACTCGCTTGAGCCCAGGAATTGGAGGTTGCTCTGAGCTGTGATGCCACAGCATTCTATCCAGGGTGACAGCTTGAGGCTCTGTCTCAAAAAAAAAAAAAAAAAAAAAAAAGAATGACATTGTACTTCTCAATAGTGGATTGGAAGCTAGAAAACTATAAAACAATTTTTTGTTTTTTGTTTTGTTTTTTTGTCTTCAAAATTGTGAGAGTAGGCTCAGCGCCTATGGCTCCAGCCGCTAAGGCACCAGCCACTTACCTGAGTTGGTGGGTTTGAATCCGGCCTGGGCCCACCAATCAACAATGACGGCTGCAACCAAAAAATGGCCAGGCCCTTGTGGCGGGCGCCTGTAGTCCCAGCTACTTGGGAGGCGGAGGCAGGAGACTCACTTGAGCCCAGGAGTTGGAGGTTGCTGTGAGCTGTGATGCCATGACACTCTATCCAGGGTGACAGCTTGAGGCTCTGTCTCAAATAAATAAATTCTGAGAGTAAATGATTTTCTGTATAGAATTCTATTCCAAGCCACATTTTTTTTCTTTTCTTTTATTAAATCATAGCTGTATTGCAAAAAAAAAGAAAAAAGGGCAGCGGCTGTGGCTCAACGGAGTAGGGCACTGGCCCTATATGCCAGAGGTAGTAGGTTCAAACCCAGCCCTGGCCAAAAAAAAAGAGCGGTGCCTGTGGCTCAAAGGAGTAGGGCTCCGGCCCCATATGCCAGAGGTGGTGGGTTCAAACCCAGCCCCGGCCAAAAAAATAATAATAATAATTTTAAAAACTGCAAAAAAATAAATCATAGCTGTGTACATTAATGCAAGCATGGGGTACAATGTGCTGGTTTTGTATATAATTTGCCAAGCTACATTTTTTCAAACAAGTAGAATAAAGATATATATATAGAGAGAGAGAAAGAGACAGTCTCACTATGTCACCCTCGGTAGAGTGCCATGACATCACAGTTCACAGTAACCTCAAACTCTTGAGCTTAAGCAATTCTCTTGCCTCAGCCTCCCAAGTAGCTGGGACTACAGGCGCTTGCCACAATGCCAGCTATTTTTTTGTTGCAGTTGTCATTGTTGTTTAGCTGGCCCAGGCTGGGTTCGAACCTGCCAGCATGTGCATGTGGCTGGCGCCATAACCACTGTGTTATGGGCAGCAAGCCAGAATAAAGATATTTTTAGGCACATATCATATCCCAATGGCTTCATCCCATGTACTCTTTCTCAAGAAACTCCTGGAAAATGCACTTCAGTAAAACAAGAGAGAAACATGGGGTCCAGGAAATATTGCTTAACCCAGGAGAAAAGTGGAGGTAAAAACTGCACAGCAGGCTCAAAGAGCAGCCACCCCACACTGGACCAGGAGAGCTGATAAAAATGGAGCTGATAGGGGTGGTGCCTGTGGTTCAAAGGAGTAGGGCGCTGGTCCCATATGCCAGAAATGGCGGGTTCAAGCCCAGCCCAGCCAAAAACTGCCAATAAATAAATAAATAAAACTGGCACAGCATTGTTGTATTTAGTTGTGTGAAAAATGGTATTGGAAGGTTAATGGAAGATATAAAAAGAATTAGTGATAATCATATAGAAAACTAGCAAAGAGAAACTAAAAAAATGAAGCAACCTAGCCAAAAACAACGTTGTAAAACAAATCTACTTATCAACTCCAGCCAAAAATAAACTTGTAGAACAAATGAGATGTGATCTTACCATAGCATTCAACAATGATTATTTACGGTTTGGCGCCTATAGCTCAGCAGCTAGGGCGCCAGCCACATACACCGGAGCTGGTGGGTTCGAATCCAGCCCGGACCTGCCAAACAATGACAACTACAACCAAAAAATAGCTGGGCACTGTGTTGGGCACCTGTAGTCTCAGTTACTTGGGAGGCTGAGGCAAGAGAATTGCTTAAGCCCAGGAATTGGAGGTTGCTGTGAGGTGTGACGCCACAGCCCTCTACTGAGAGTGACAAAGTAAGACTCTGTCTCAAAAAAAAAAAAAAATGACTATTTACATAGCTAATAATGTAAATACTGGGCAGCGCCCATGGCTCATCTAGTTGGGCGCTGGCCCCATATACCGAAGGTGACGGGTTCAAGCCCAGCCTGTGCCGAACTGCAAAACAGAAAAATAGCTGAGCATTGTGGTGGGCGCCTGTAGTCCTAGCTACTCAAGAGGCTAAGGCAAGAGAATCGCCTAAGCCCAGGAGTTGGAGGTTGCTGTGAGCTGTGTGACTCCCAGGAATTGGAGGTTTCTGTGAGCTATGTGATACCATGGCACTCTACTGAGGGCGATAAAGTGAGACTCTGTCTCTACAAAATAAATAAATAAATAAATTTTTAAAAAATGTAAATACTATTTAACATCAGCAACAAAAAATAAGTCAATCAGCTTTTCTGCTGCTCAAAGCTCTTATATAGGTTTCCCCGCACATCCCCGCCCTTGCTACAGATTTCCTTCCTCGTGTCATGGCACTCACTACCAAGCCTTTTTTCACTAAGCTTTGGCCCATTATCCTTTTCATGAGACTTCAAACGAATCAAGGTCCTTTGTACTTTTAGTTCCCTCTGTCTGAAACCTCACCCCATACTCTGTCTGGCTGGGTCATTCTCAGTCCTGTCTCAGCTCAAATAAACCCTCTTCCTAAAGATCTCTCTCATCTCCCAGTCAACACCCAGCTACACTGCAATACATCACCCTATTTATTTGCTTCACAGCTATTATTCCAATCTGTCGTTATCTTGAGAATGTATTAGTTTGCTTTGTAATTATCCCCTTCCGCTGGTGTGTAAACTCTAATGTGGTAGGGATGTTTGGTATCCCGAGCACCTCGAACAGTGCCTGCTTCATAATTAGTGCTCAGAATACATCAGATGAATGAATGAATAAGTGACTGACTGAGGTATACATCGGGGACCCTAGCACCCTCTCTTCATACTCTCCTGGTTCTTGATGTCTCCTAGTGATGCAAGCTGAAACAACCAATCTCCTAACACAGGAAAGAAATTTGGGTCTTGGGCCTGGTTGCTCACTTATACAGCAGTCTGACTACTTCATATTCTAGACTGGGGTTGGCAGTAGAAAAGTGGAAGAAGATAACTGGATGCAGCTCGGTGCCTGTGGCTCAACGGGCTAAAGCGCCAGCCATGTACACCTGAGCTGGAGGGTTCGAATCCAGCCTGGCCCGCCAAACAACGATGACAGCTGCAAACAAAAAATGGCCAGGCGTTGTGGCAGGCGCCTGTAGTCCCAGCTACTTGGGAGGCGGAGGCAGGAGACTCGCTTGAGCCCAGTAATTGGAGGTTGCTGTGAGCTGTGATGTCACCGCACTCTATCAAGGGTGACAGCTTGAGGCTCTGTCTCAAAAAAAAAGGATAACTGGATGCTTCCCTGGGTTGGTTAACTCTTGGTTAACTTAGAAAAGGTTAGAGGGCTCAGCACCCATTGCTCAGTGGTTAGGGTGTCGGCCACATGCACTGAGACTGGTGGGTTCAAACCCAGCCTGGGCCTACTGAACAACAATGACAAAAATAGCCAGGTGTTGTGGTGGGCGCCTGTAGTCCCAGCTACTTGGGAGGCTGAGGCAAGAGAATCGCTTAAGCCTAAGAGTTTGAGGTTGCTATGAGCTGTGACCCCACAGCACTTTACCAAGGGTGACATAATGAGAGTCAGTCCCCCCCCCAAAAAAAAGAAAGAAAGAAAAAGAAAAAGAGAAGATTACAGGTTATGAGCAAGGTAGGCACCCATCCTTTCATTGGGGAGAGGCAAGGTAGCAAAATGGAAGTACCAGATAGGCCCTGGATGAAAATTAGAACAAAATCACAGGGACAAGCAGAGGTAGGGAAAGCATTGGAGGAAAAGTGAGAAGAAGATCGGAGGCTGAGGCAAGAGAATCACCTAAGCCCAGGAGTTGTAGGTTGCTGTGAGCTATGTGACGCCATGGCATTCTATCAAGGGTGATAAAATGAGACTCTGTCTCTATTAAAAATAATAATAATAAATAAATAAATAAAGTAAGAAGAAGAAAAGGAGAGAAAGTTGTGTAACAAGGTTGCCAGAACCAAGAGCATGACCAAACACTTACCAAGATTCAGAATCTAGGAAGACAGGGAGATCATTAGATCATTCTCAAAGCCTGCTTTTTTTTTTTTGGAGACAGCCTCAAGCTGTCACCCTGGATAGAGTGCGGTGACATCACAGCTCACAGCAACCTCCAACTCCTGGGCTCAAGCGATTCTCCTGCCTCAGCCTCCCAAGCAGCTGGGACTACAGGCACCCGCCACAACACCTGGCTATTTTTTGGTTGCAACTGTCATTGTTATTTGGTGGGCCTGGGCTGGATTCAAACCCTCTAGTTTAGTTGTATGTGAAGAAACTTTCCCAGAAGTCTCCAACAGACTTCCTCCAACTTCCAATTGTCCAGAACTAGGACATATGCTCACTCATAATACAATCAATGACCAGGGCAATGGGAACACAATGACCAATCAAGTGGAGGCAGGTGGACCCCAGACCAAAATCAAGATTCTGCAAGAAGGCTCAGCACCTGCAGCTCAATAGTTAGGGCACCGGCCACATACAACAAGGGTGGCAGGTTCAAACTCAGCCTGGGCCAGCTAAAGAATGACAAACAAAAAATTAGCCTGGCATTGTGGTAGGCACCTGTAGTCCCAGCTACTTGGGAGGCTGAGGCAAGAGAATCCTTTAAGCCCAAGAGTTTGAAGTCGCTGTGAGCTGTGACAGTACAGCAGTCTACAGAAGGCGAAGCGACATAGATAGCCTCTCAAAAAAAAAAAAAAGATTGCAAGAACAGGGGTGAGGGGCGGCGCCTGTTGCTCAGTGGGTAGGGCGCCGGCCCCATATACCCAGGGTGGCGGGTTCAAACGCAGCCCTGGCCAAACTGCAACAAAAAAATATCTGGATGTTGTGGCAGGTGTCTGTAATCCCAGCTACTCGAGAGGATGAGGCAAGGGAATTGCCTAAACCCAGGAGTTGGAGGTTGCTGTGAGCTGTGTGACACCACAGCACTCTACCGAGGGCAATAAAGTGAGACTCTGTCTCTACAAACAAACAACAAAAAAAAACGAACAGAGGAGGAGGAAAGGGCAATTAACTAGGTAACCTTGCTTGTTACCAGATTTCCCCTGGACCATGCAATCTAAAGATGCCCCCATTACTTTTCATTGTGTTTAAAATATAGTAACATTAACTTTTTTTTTTTGAGACAGAGCCTCAAGCTGTCACCCTGGGTAGAGTGCTGTGGCATCACAGCTCACAGCAACCTCCAATTACTGGGCTCAAGCGAGTCTCTTGCCTCCGTCTCCCAAGTAGCTGGGACTACAGGCGCCCGCCACAACGCCTGGCTATTTTTTGGTTGCAGCCATCTTTGTTGTCTGGTGGGCCCGGGGGCTGGATTCGAACTCGCCAGCTCAGGTGTACGTGGCTGGCGCCTTAGCCCGTTGAGCCACAGGCGCCGAGCCTTTTTTTTTTTTTTTTTTGAGACAGAGCCTTGAGCTGTTCATAGCATCACAGCTCACAGCAACCTCCAACTCCTGGGCTCAGGATATTCTCTTGCCTCCACCTCCCAAGTAGGTGGGACTATAGACAACCGCCACAATGCCCTGCTATTGTTTGGTTGCAGCCATCATTGTTGTTTGGTGGGCAGGGCTGGATTCAAACCAGCTCAGGTGTATGTGGCTGGCGCCTTAGCCACTTGAGCCACAGGTGCCTAGCCAACATTTAACATTTTATTAATAGTATTTATCACCATTTCAGGCAATATAGCATGGGGCTAATAACACCGACTCTGAAGTCAAACTGCCTGGATTTGAAACCTGGCTCTACCATTTTACTGTTAAGTTATTTAACCTTGAAGTTTCCTTATCTGTAAAATGGGGATGATAATAATAATATTATCTACCTCATAGGGTTGCTGTGAAGATTAAATGAGTTGTTGTAAGGATTAATACGTAAAGTGCTTAAAACAGCTACAGTTGTCCAGTTCATTCCTGAGTCCCAGCTGTATCCTGGAGACACTCTTGTATTCTCATGTTCTAATAAAAGCCCTTTTCTAGTTAAAACCAGTTCAAATTTGTTTCTGTTGCTTGTATTCAGTTTTTGGCCAGGGTTAGGTTTGAACCCACCACCTCCAGTATGTATGTCAGTATGTGGGGTTGGCACCCTACTCCTTGAGCCACAGGCACTGCATGTATTCAGTTTTAACTGCTGAATAATATCCTCTGTATAATTCAATGTACCCATTCTTCAGTTGATAATCTATTTATTTATTTAGAGACAAGGTCTGGTTCTGTCTCCCAGGCTAGAGTGCAGTGGGCTGATCATAGTTCAATGCAGCCTTGAACTCCTGGGCTCAAGTAATCCTCCTGCTTCAGCCTCTCCAGTAGCTAGGACTATATGCACACAACTCCATGCCCAGCTATTATAATTTTTTTTTACTTTTTGCAAATACAGGGTCTCACTATGTTGTCCAGGCTGGTCTCAAACTTCTGGCCTCAAGTGATCCTCCCTCTTTGGCTTCTCAAAGTACTGAGATTACACTATCACAAACAAAACTATAACGAACTTCTTGTATATGTCTCTTTGTATATATGCACTAATTTCTCTAGGGCATGTACCTAGAAGTGGAATTGCTATGCTTTGGGGATTTTAATTTCTAAAATCTGACTCTGTGCCCTATCTATCCATCTATCTAAAATCGGAGACTGAGTCTCATTCTGTTGCCCTGGGTAGAGTGCCAGGGCGTCATCATAGCTCACAGCTCAAGAGATCCTCTTGCCTCAGCCTCACTCCTAGCTGGGACTGCAGTCAGGCGCCACCACACCTGGCTAGTTTCTCTTTTTAGTAAAGACAGGGTCTGGCTCTTGCTCAGATGGGTCTTGAACTCCTGAGCTCAAGCAATCCACCTGCCTCAGCTTCTCAGAGTTCTAGAATTACAAGCTGAGTCACCGTGCCCGCCTCCTTTCTTTATTCTTTCACTTCCACAACTGCAAGCCTCTGTAAACTCCTGAAGATCAGATACTGGCCCTAGCAGGAGTATAATAACAAATAATTCTTTACAAGATTAAGCTTGTTCTTGGGTTTCATAAAGATCTCTACTCTTCCCAGTAGTTCTCAGATTTGAAAATAACAACTCCATGATTCAACTACCTTGTAATTTTTTTTTTTTTTTGAGACAGTCTCAAGCTGTGGCCCTGAGTAGAGTGTCAAGGTGTCACTGCTCACAGCAACCTCAAACTCTTGGGTTCAAGTGATTCTCTTGCCTCAGCCTCCCAAGTAGCTGGGAATACAGAAGCCTGCCACAACGCCTGGCTATTTTGTTGTTGTTGTTGAAGTTGTCATTGTTGTTTTAGCTGGCCCGAGCAGGGTTCGAACCCACCAGCCTTGGTGTATGTGGTCGGCGCCCTATCCACTAAGCTACCAGAGCCGCTTACCTTGTCATTTCTGTGGTGTAAAGAAATGGCATTCTCATGTGTGGGATAGAGGGGCTGTGCTAGTGCCCCAAGAGACTGGAGAGAGACGCAGAGGTCAGACTTTAACAGGCTACCGTATTCTACGCTCGGGGCAGGGAGGAGGATCAACTGATTCCTTAGGATAGGGATTGGGAGTTAAATCCTTTCAACGACAAGACATAGCTAGTGGCAGGGAGCTGAAGTGGAACACAAGACCTGCGTCCCAATCCTGTCTTTGCTCCATTCTTTCCCTTCAATCTCATCCAAATAGTGCTGGGGCTTGTCCAAAGGGTTTCAGTGTCCCTAAGACCTGAGATACCTAGGCATAGGGCCCGTTATCAGGGTTTTACACAGAGCAGGCGCACCCCTTCACCGCCATTTCGCTTTGGCGCCATCTGGCGCCCAAAAAAGGAAGTGGCGCGCCTGCGGTCTCCCGCTCTCTGCCCTATCTCTTCTGGGCAAATTAGTACCTAGACCTTTAAGATGCTTGATCCAGCAGGAAAAATTCCAGGGCCTGAGCCTCGGAGCGCGCTCTTGAAGCTGCCTCAGCTTGGTGCAGTCAGGGTAAGGGCTGTCTGTAGCAAACCTCACGGAAGTCATTGGTCTTTGCTCTGGCTCCGCCCCGTGAAACCCTCGGTGGACGCCCGTGATTGGTCAGTGGCTCTGGAGGCGGGCTCCAACCGTGGTGCCGAAGCCTCTGGGGCAGTCTGGTCTTCTGGGCAGTGGCGGCTTCGGCGCAGTGGACATCCTGTGTATGGCTGATGGAGAGATGAGTGGGGACACGGGAGGAGAGGGCCCTGCTCCTGTCGGCCGGTTCAGCTTTAGCCCAGAGCCCACACTCGAGGACATGTAAGCAGTTCTTGCCCAGCCCGGGCTGGGGAGATGTGCCCCTTTCTCCCTGATATTGGGGCAGGTCCCACCACGTGTTCGGGAAGAAAGCTCGCAGCGGAGCTCGGGTTCCTGCTCTGCTGGCTGACTCTGGGCGAGCCTTGTAACCGCCTCATCTGTAAGATGGACGCAACAGTGCACACCTTACTAGTTTTATCTCAGCCCTGCGTCTGAGCCATTTTCTCCCCAGGGCTGGGATACCTCTAGGAGTGAGTGGTACCACAGGGAAAACGAAGCGCCGAGAGGTGGGAGACATTATTTCTTGCTGGAGGAAATCAAGGCTTCTTAGGTGAAGTGATCATGGAACTGCATTTTGTAAGATAAATAGGATTTTGATGCGCAGAGATAGGGACAACTACAAAAGTAGCAGTAGGAGATGGAATAACGAAGAGGGTATTGTTAGGTCGGGTCAGGGGCGCATCCATTTTATAGATGAAGAAACCAAGTTCCATAAACAGGAAATTTACAAGTAATTAGTTGCGCAATCCCTTAGTCTTGTAGCCCCATGACATATCACTGGGGCACCTGCTTGGAAGCTGCATCTCCTCCCCCTTAACTCTGAGACTGGGGCTTCCACCCTTTTGTCCTATTCCAGCCGACGCCTCCATGCTGAGTTTGCTGCTGAACGAGACTGGGATCAATTCCACCAGCCTCGGAACCTCCTCCTGGCCTTGGTGGGGGAAGTGGGGGAGCTGGCAGAACTCTTGTGAGTAGATGGAAAACTTCCTGGAAGAGTCTGCATGCTGTTGGGGAGGGGAAAGGGAGCATTTATTTGATCATCAAACATTCATGGGTTCAGTTTCCCCACCTCACTGCCAGTTCTTTGTGCCTGTGTTGGAGATACAGAGGTGACTGACGCATCCCTGTCCCCTAGGGGTGCCCTGTCCCTTGAACAGAAAGATGAAAATAGCAAAACATATTCAGGTCTAAGGAGTGAAAGCAACAGCCCTCCTTTTCCTTTGCCTCTGCAGCTGAAAGGAAGGTGTTCTATAGAAGACCTTCCTGGGGCATTCCAGGCAGTGGGAACTACAATTGGGAAGGTAGCGAGGCAGGAAAGAGGGGCAAGGTAAATTCAGGGAGAATCTGTTACTCTTTCAGTGTAAACGTCTCAAGAAAAATCAGGGATTTTTTATGTTTGTTCTCTGATGTGTCCCACACGCCCAGCACATAGTAGCTACTCAGGAGATATGTATGAATGAGTGATAGGGCTGTGGAGGAGAAAGGTGAGAGATGAACCCAGAAAAATATGGTTGAGGCAAGAGAGTAATGGACAGTTTAGACAGAAGACCTGGCCAGACCTGAGGGTTAGAAAGATCACTGTGTCTACAGGGTGTATTGGCTGAATCACTGAGAGAATGGGGCAGTGAGAGGAGGCTGGTGTAGCCCAGGCTAGAGGTGGTGAGGCCTAGACCAAGGCAGTCACTGTGGGGATGAAGAAACAGGAGCACAGACACGTGCTGGAGGACAAACAATTCATTACAGATTTATGATCAGTTGTGTACTATGTCTTATAGAATCAAGATTATATGGCCTTGAACAAGGCAGACACAGTTCCTTCAGGGTGGCAGGTAATGGAGAAGGCTTTTCTAAGGAGGTGACATCAGAGCTAAGGGTGGAGCCAGCCATGAGAAAGATGAGGGGGAGAGGCACCCCCATCAAGGCAGAGGAAGCAGACGTGCAAAGGCCCTATGATAGTTTGGCCTGTTTGCAAGGCAGAAAGAGTGGCTTTAGGTGGGAAGTGAGAGAGAGTGGTAGGTGATAAAATTGGAAAAGGCAGGGGTCAGCTCATGAAGGATGTGGAGGACATTGTTAGTAGTTTAGATTAAGCACTGGTGGGGTAGGGTTTAATCTGGAAAGTGACAAAATGACATTCTGCTTTTTGTTCTGGAGGGCGGCACCTGTGGCTCACAGAGTAGGGTGCCGGCCCCATATACCGAAGGTGTCGGGTTCAAACCAGGCCTCCGCCAAACTGCAAAACAGAAAAATAGCCGGGCGTTGTGGTGGGCGCCCGTAGTCCCAGCTATTCAGGAGGCTGAGGCAAGAGAATCGCCTAAACCCAGGAGTTGGAGGTTGCTGTGAGCTTTGTTGACGCCATGGCACTCTACCGAGGGTGATAGAGTGAGACTCTGTCTCTACAACAACAACAACAAAAGAGATTGTTCTGGGGCGGTGCCTGTGGCTCAGTGGGTAGGGTGCTGGCCCCATATACCAAGGGTGGCGGGTTTGAACCCCTGGCCAGCTAAAACAGCAGTGGCAACTGCAACAAAAATTAGCCGGGTGTTGTGGTGGGCACCTGTATTCCCAGCTTCTCAGGAGGCTGAGGCAAGAGAATAGCTTAAGCCCAAGAGTTGGAGGTTGCCGTGAGCTGTGACGCTACAGCACTCTACTGAGGGCAACAAAAGTGAGGGCAAAAAGTTTTTTTTTTTCAAAAAAAAAGATTGTTCTGGGCAAGTGTAGAAGATGAGCTAACAGGGAGATTAGTAGGAGTCTTTAGGAGTGGTCCAGGTCTGAGTTTGGTCTGAGGTGGCAATGGCTAAAGATCAAGAGAAGTAGAATTAGGTGTTTTTTTTTTTTTTTTTCGAGACAGAACCTCAAGCTGTTGCCCTCATAGAGTGCTGTGGCATCACAGCTCACAGCCCTCCAACTCCTGGGCTCAAGCGATTCTGCCTCCGCCTCCACCTCCCAAATAGCTGGGACTGTGGGTGCCTGCCACAATGCCTGGCTATTTTTTGGTTGCAACCATCATTGTTGTTTGGTAGGCCCAGGCTGGATTCAAACCCACCAGCTCAAGTGTATGTGGCTGGCACCTTAGCTCCTTGAGCCACAGATGTGAAGCCAGAATTAGGTTTCAGAGCTTTGTCTCAACAAGTAAAATGTTCTCTTGGACATTCCTTGGCTCAGAAAGAGACACAGAGATCTAGCTATTATCTGTTAGGGTCTCTTCCCCCACCCTAACTCTTCAGGGCCCAGATGGGTTGGGTTGGTCTTGGAAGGACCTCCTGGGAGGTGGGAGATCACTGCTGTAAGGACTAGGGTGCTCTTAAGGGAGGTAGAGCCCATTGTCCTAGCTAGCATCTGTGTTTGTCTTTTTGTGTTCTGCCCTCAGTCAGTGGAAGCCTGATGAGGAGCCTGGTCCCCAAGCATGGCCTCCCAAGGAACGGGCAGCCCTTGAAGAGGAGCTTAGTGATGTCCTCATCTACTTAGTGGCACTAGCTGCTCGATGTCATGTGGATCTGCCCCAAGCAGTGCTCTCCAAAATGGACACCAACCGGCAACGCTACCCAGCCCATCTATCACGTGGCTCTGCCCGCAAGTATACAGAATTACCCCATGTTGCCAACTCTGAAGACAAGATTGTAGGGCCAGCAGACACTGCTTGTGAGTCCACAGCTCAAGTCTCAACCTAGAAACATGGACACAGAACCTGCAACTCAGCATGGCATCTAAAGAGCAGAGGGTGGCCCAGCCATGGAACCTTATTTTAGTCTGTTCCTAATAGATCATGGGCTTGAGGACCCCACTGCCTAAGGTATGAGGCCCAGAAGCCTCCAGAAGATAGCCTTCTGGTGTTTTCTCGCCTAATAAAATGGTTTTGGGCAACAACTTCGGCCAGGGAGGGTTTGTTTTAGTAGGTGTTTAAGTGGGGCAGCAGGTATGAGCCCAATTCCCGTGTTTCTCTGTTGTGCCTGCTACCTTCAAGGCAGATTCCCATTGAGATCCCATGTAAGTTCCTTTACTCTTCTGGACCTATAAGAGATCAGAAGGTGCATACAATACTCGTTAAGAATGCAGATTCTGGCTCAGCACCTGTGGCTCAACAGGCTAAAGTGCAAGCCACGTACACGTGAGCTGATGGGTTCGAATCCAGCCTGGGCCCGCCAAACAATGACGGCTGCAACCAAAAAATGGCCAGGCATTGTGGTGGGTGCCTGTAGTCCCAGCTACTTGGGAGGCGGAGACAAGAGACTCGCTTGAGCCCAGGAATTGGAGGTTGCTGTGAGCTATGATGCCACAGTACTCTATCCAGAGTGACAGCTTGAGGCTCTGTCTCAAAAAAAAAAAAAGAAAGAATGCAGATTCTGCAGCCAGACTATCTGGGTTCAAATGGCATCTTTGACATTTATGAGTTGAATGATGTTCATCGAATTAATCTTTCTGTGGTTTCCTCACCTATAAAATGAAAATAATAGTACCTACCTGATAGAATGATTAAGGTTTAAGTGAGTTACTAAGAGTACTTAGGGTAGTGCTTGGCACATAGTACTTGGTAAGTTTGTAGTTATTGTTTTTTTAGTTATTTTTTTCCCTTTGTACTCAATTTTTAGGGGCTCCAGAGCAGGAAACTCAGGTCACAAATCAGGATCAGGACTCTCATATGGGACAGAAGAGGGGTGCGTTTGCTGTTCAGCTTGGGCCCCTTAGTAAAAGTCAAGACGACTCATCTACCTAGACCAAGGCTAATTTGTTCTTCCCATCCCCTGAACATAGTGCTGAGTGTTCATATGATTTACACATGTGTAACCTCAGACATGTAATTTTCCTTTCTGAGATACCTATCTGCTAAGAGGCAGGAAGATACCTTTCAGGTGAAACTGAGTGGATTAGACTGGACTCCTTTAGCTTTATGGCCTTAAACCCTCCTTTCTCCCTCTCCAGTGATAACCTTATCCTTACAAATTCTGATTTCATTCTATCAGTTATCTCCTTTCCCTTCTATATAATCTTCTCTGTTAGTCCTTTCAACCAGCACATAAAACATATTTGAGTCTCTACTCTATTGTCAATACAAAATCATCAGTCTTCCACTACTACCGTTTTTTCACAGCCAAGCCTCTTGAAAGGACTATCTGCATTCACCCACTCCACATTCTCATCCCCCCATTTATACCTTCCCAGTCATGCCCACCCTTCCAATGAAACTACTCATTTCTGTACCCCCCAACTCAGAGCAGCAGCTGACCATGCCCACTTTCACAAAACACTTCTAGATTTCCCAGACAAGATGCTTTTCTGGTTTCTTGGCTGTTCTATTAAAACTCTTCTTAGGTGGCTCGGCGCCTGTGGCTCAATGGGCTAAGGCACCAGCCACGTACACCTGAGCTGGCGGGTTCGAATCCAGATGGGCCCGCCAAACAACAATGATGGCTGCAACCAAAAAATGGCCAGGCGTTGTGGCAGGCGCCTGTAGTCCCAGCTACTTGGGAGGCAGAGGCAAGAGACTCACTTGAGCCTGGGAATTGGAGGTTGCTGTGAACTGTGATGCCACAGCACTCTCTTCAGGGTGACAGCTTGAGTCTCTGTCTCAAAAAAAAAAAAAAAAAAAGAAAGAAAGAAAGAAACTCTTCTTAGGTACTTTGTTGACATGGTATGGACTCCACACCTGATGTCTGTTACTTCCAATCACTTCCCTGAAGCCTCCATTTTCACCTAATGTCTAACATGTCCATGTTGGGGTGTCACAACTGTCCCCACTTTGGCCTCTCATCCTGTGCCATCTGCAGCTAAGGCTAAGAAGCTCCAGGCTAAGAAGTGAGGTCAGGCTGGGCGCAATGGCTCACGAGCCTGTAATACTAGCATTTTGGGAGGCCAAGGCAGGTGGATTGCCTGAGCTCAAAGGCTCAAGACTAGCCTCAGCAAGAGCAAGACTATGTCTCCAAAAAATAGCCAGGCATTGTGGCAGATGCCTATAGTCCCAGCTACTTGGGAGGCTGAGGCAAGAGAACTGCTTGAGCCCAAGAGTTGCTGTGAGCTGTGACGCCACGACCTCTTCCAAGGGAGACAAAGACTGTCTCAAAAAAAAGTGAAGTCAGCCCTTTCTCCTTTCCCTCCAATCCCAGGTCCACTCTAACTCCTATGAATCCCAGTATTTGTTTTTTTTTTGAGGTAAGAGTCTCACTTTGTCACCCTTGATAGAGTGCCATAGTGTCATAGCTCACAGCAACCTCAAACTCTTGGGCTCAAGCAATTTTCTTGCCTCAGCATCCCAAGTAGCTGGGACAACAGGCTCCCGCCACAACGCCCAGCTATTTTTTTTTTTTTTTGAGACAGAACCTCAAGCTGTCACTCTGGATGGAGTGCTGTGCCATCACAGCTCACAGCAACCTCCAATTCCTGGGCTCAAGCGAGTCTCCTGCCTCCACCTCCCAAGTAGCTGGGACTACAGGCACCGGCCACAATGCCTGGCCATTTTTTGGTTGCAGCCGTCATTGTTGTTTGACGGGCCGGGGCTGGATTTGAACCTGCCAGCTCAGGTGTACGTGGCTGGCACCTTAGCCTGTTGAGCTACAGGCGCTGAGCCAACGCCCAGCTATTTTTAGAGACAGGGTCTTGCTCTGGCTCAGGTTGGTCTCAAACTCTTGAGCTCATTGGCCTTGGCCTCCCAGAGTGCTAGGATTACTGGTGTGAGCCACCTCATCTGGTCTGAATCCTAGCTCCTTAAGGATGTCAAGTTCATCCTTCCCCTCTAATCCTTCAAGACTAATTTGCTACCCTGGATTCTTTAACCTTACTTCCAAGGTCCCCTCATGGTCTATCTCCTGTTAACTCCTTTGCTTTTTGTCCCCACATTCTACACCAAGGGACATATGCAAACTTTCATGAGCCTGGCATGCATTTTTAGGGGCTCTCCATAATTCCCCAAACCCAACTTCTTTTTTTTCTCAGACAGGGTCTTGCTCTGTTGCCCAGGCTGAAGGAAAATGGCATGATTACAGCTCACTGCACCCTCAAACTGGGCTGAAACAGTTCTCCTGCCTCAGCCTACTGAGAAGCTGGGACTACTGGAGTTGGCCACCATGCCCAGCTAGTTTTTTAATTTTTTGTAGAGACAGGGTTTTGCTACATTGCCCGGGGTATGCTCTAACGCCTGGCCGAGCCTAAACATCACTCTTAAGAGCCTAACTTCTCCCGTAGTAGCTCCAATTGACACTGGCTGCAATTGCCTGTTTTTTTTACCCTGCTCTGCCATTCAGTACCTACCTACTCAATCTGCAAACATGGAGATAAAATTACCTAAGTACTAGCTCAGCGCCTGTGGCTCAACAGGCTAAGGCACCAGCCACATACACCTGAGCTGGCGGGTTCGAATCCAGCCCGGGCCCACCAAACAACAATGGACGGCTGCAACCAAAAAATGGCTGGGGTTGTGGCCGGTGCCTGTAGTCCCAGCTACTTGGGAGGTGGAGGCAGGAGACTCGCTTGAGCCCAGGAATTGGAGGATGCTGTGAGCTGTGATGCTACATCTATCCAGGGTGACAGCTTGAGGCTCTGTCTCAAAAAATAAAAAAAAAAAAAATTACCTAAGCATGACATGTTTTGAGGATGAAAATGAGCTAGTATGTTTACATAATTAAGCACTAAAAAATTTTAACATTGTGTTAAAGTTTCTTTTTCACTACACTGATTTTCTTTTTTTGTTTCCTTGTTTTTTAGAGACAGAGTCTCACTTTCTCGCCCTAGGTAGAGTGCTGTAGCATCACAGCTCATAGCAACCTCCAGTTCTTGGGCTTAGGAGATATTGTCTCAGCCTCCTGAGTAGGTGGGACTACAGGCGCCTGCCACAACGCCCGGTTATTTTTTTGTTGCCGTTTGGTCGGGGGCAGGTTCGAACACGCCACCCTCAGTATATGGGGGCCAACGCCCCACTACACTTATTTTCTTTAGTGTCCATGCCTTGCTCATCAAAACTGCAGAATGCGGTGCCTGTTTGACCATGACCTGGCTATATTTTGGGTTCTTATGGTTAAGTGCCAAGTGTTGGGATGATCTCCCGGAGCTTCCAATAGTACCTGGAATCTCTGTAGTCTCACAGCCTCACTTTGATCTAGGACAATTCAACTGGAGAAACTCACCTTTCTTCCTCTCTCCACCCACCTCAATCACAGGCCGGGTGAGGTGAAGATATAATACTTTATTCACTAACACAGCCCGAGGGAATGTAGGCGTGGTGTCCAAGGACCCTGGCAGGGGATTCTCCCAGTCTCCCAATTCCAGAAGAGCCAGGCCTGCCATTTCCCAAGCTTGGGTGCCAGGGCGCAGTTGTCCAGCTTCCACCAGGTCTTAAGTCCCAGCACTTTCCTCCCCCAACAGGACACTCGCAGCACCGCGGCAACAGGAACGGCAACTCAGCTGCCCTCACACTCCGGGCAGCGCTCTGTGGCAGTGGCAGCCGTGGAGCTTGCAGGTAGCTTGAAGTCACGGCCACAGCCGACACAGATAAAGAGGCGACGACGCATGTGCGCACGACGGTGGCGAATGAAGTGCGAACTAAGACGGAATCGGCGGCCACACTCCGCGCACGGGTAGGGCCGCTCGCCTGTGTGCGTGCGCGCATGCTCCGCCAGGTTGGAACGGTGGCCGAAACGGCGGCCGCATATGGCGCAGCGGTGCGGCTTCTCGCCTGTGTGCACGCGCCGATGCTTGGCCAATGCAGAGCTCTGCGCGAAGCGCGTGCCGCAGTCGGCACATGCGTACGGCCGCTCACCCGTGTGCGTGCGTCGGTGGCGCGCCAGGCACGAACTGCCGCCAAAGGCGCGTCCGCAGTCTGGGCACGCGTACGGCTTCTCGCCCGTGTGCACGCGCAGGTGTTGCGCGTAGTTAGAGCTCTGCGCGAAGCGGCGGCCGCAGTGCGCGCATGCGTACGGCTTCTCGCCAGTGTGTCGCCGCCGATGCTGCCGCAGGTTTGAGGCGGCCGAGAAGCGCTTGTCGCACTCAGGGCATTCGTACGGCCGCTCGCCCGTGTGCGTGCGGCCGTGTTTGGTCAGCGCCGACTTCTGTGAGAAGCGCCGGCCACACTCTGTGCACGCGAAGGGCCGTTCGCCTGTGTGCGTGCGTGCGTGCTTGGCCAGCGTGGAGCGGCGCGCAAAGGCGCGGCCGCAGTCCGGGCACGCGTGAGGGCGCGCCGGGTCAGGGGGCGGTGCTGGCGCCTGGCCCGGGACCTGCGGGGAGAGAAGAGGAGAAGTCAGCCCAGCCCCGGAGCCTGAGACCTTAGTCTCCACAAGCTGCAACTTCTTTGTGCCTCATTTCTCTTATCTCCCCATCTGTGAAATGGAAAAAGCAATCCTGTCTCTTAGGATGATTGTGTGCATTAAATAAGATATTTATAACTCACATAGTACAATGTTGGGGGGCATCCTAGCTATTTTTATTCAACAAATATTTGTTGGTAGTGTGCAAAGTGCTAGACTCATTCTAGGCACTGGAGATTCAGCATTAAAAAGAAAGTAACGGGCGGCTCCTGTAGTCCCAGCTACTCGGGAGGCTGAGGCAAGAAAATCGCTTAAGCCCAAGGGCTGGAGGTTGCTGTGAGCAGTGTGACGCCACGGCACTCTACCCAGGGCGATAAAGTGAGACTCTGTCTCTACAAAAAAAAAAAAGTAACTGGCGGTGCCTGTGGCTCAAAGTAGTACGGCGCCAATCCCATATGCCGGAGGTGGTGGGTTCAAGCCCAGCCCCGCCAAAAACTGCTAAAAATAAGAAAGTAACTAAAAATTCTAAAAAACTAAAATTCCTGATTTCAGAAAGAATGGGTAAGTTATGCTGATTTGGGGGATCTTGAAAATTTTAATGGTGTCAAGACAACTTACTGTAACAAACACGTAAAGGTGAGAAAAGGCTAGTGGATGTCTCTGAAAGGAGCATTACAGAGGGAACAGCAACTCAGTTTGCCTGCTGAGTTCCACGAATGGCAAGAAAATACTGGCGAAAGCACAAGGTATTAGGGTGAGAGTAACGGATAGGGTGGTGATGGTGGTGGTGGAGGGGACCTCTTAGCTAGGACCTTGCCGGTCACAGGACTTAGGCTTTTAGTACAAATGAGACAGGATGTCAGAGGGTTGTGAGCAGGGAAATGACCAGATCAAACTTTTTTTTTTTTAGAACGAGTTTTGTTATGTCACCCTCGGTAGAGTGGCATGGTATCACTGCTCACAGCAACCTTAAACTCTTAGCCTTAAGCGATTCTCTTGCCTCAGCTTCCCAGTAGATCGGACTACAGGTGCCCGCTAGAATGCCTGGCTATTTTTTTGTTGTAGTTGTCATTGTTTGGCAGGCCCTGGGCTGGGTTGGAACTCACCAGGCCCCGTGTATGGCCAGCGCCCTAGCCGCTGAGCTACAGGCACTGAGGCAGAGCAAACATTTTAAAAGACTCCTTCAGGCTCGGCACCTGTGGCTCAACGGGCTAAGGCGCCAGCCACGTACACCTGAGCTGGTGGGTTCAAATCTAGCCTGGGCCGCCAAACAACAATGACGGCTGCAACCCCCCCCCCCAAAATGGCCAGGCGTTGTGGTGGGCACCTTTAGTCCCAGCTACTTGGGAAGGCCGAGGCAGGAAACCCGCTTGAGCCCAGGAATTGGAGGTTGCTGTGAGCTGTGATGCCACCGCACTTTATCCAGGGTGACAGCTTGACGCTCTGTCTCAAAAAAAATAAATAAAATAAAAGACTCCTTCAGGCTGCTGGGGTTTAAAACCAAATGAAGGAAAGGAGACAGATGCAGGGGTTCAGTGAAGGAGGCTACTGTAGTTACCCAGCAAGAGAAGATAGTATCTGAGGCCCAAGTGACACAAGTGTAAACTGGAGGTAGTGGGAATTGGTTAGCATGTGGATCTATTTTGCAGTATGGGACAACGGATTTAATAACATTAAATGTAGGATGCAAAGAAAGAGAGGAGCCTAAATGACTCCAGTGTGTCTGAGCCTAGCAATTGCAAAGGAGGAGTTCCCAATTACAGAGATGAGGACGGTGGACAACACGATGAGAAGTGAGATCTGTATTAGACTGTATGTTAACTTCCTGAAATCTGGAGCTCAGGTGATAGGTTAGGCTGGAGATATTAATCAAGAAGCTGTGGCTCAGGCGGCGCCTGTGGCTCAGTGAGTAGGGTGCCAGCCCCATATCCCGAAGGTGGCAGGTTCAAGCCCGGCCTTGGCCAAACTGCCAAACAAAAAAATAGCCAGGCGTTGTGGCGGGCGCCTGTGGTCCCAGCTGCTTGGGAGGCTGAGGCAAGAGAATCGCCTAAGCCCAAGAGCTGGAGGTTGCTGTGAGCTATGTGACGCCATGGCACTCTACCGAGGGCGATAAAGTGAGACTCTTGTCTCCACAAAAAGAAAAAAAAAAAAAAGAAGCTGTGGCTCGGCGCCCATAGCTCAGTGAGTAGGGTGCCAACCATGTTACCGAGGCTGGTGGGTTTGAGCCCGGCCTGGGCCTGCTAAAACAACAGTAACAACTGCAACCCAAAAATAGCCAGGCTAGGGTAGCACCTGTAGCTCAGTGGGCAGGGCGCCAGCCCCATATACTGAGGGTGGCAGGTTCAAACCCAGCCTCGGCCAAACTGCAACAACAAAAAAATAGCTGGGCATTCTGGTGGGCGCCTGTAGTCCCAGCTACTCAGGAGGCTGAGGCAAGGGAATCGCCTAAGCCCAGGAGTTGGAGGTTGCTGTGAACTGTGTAACGCTACGGCACTCTACCATGGACTATAAGGTGAAACTCTTGTCTCTACAAAAAAAAAAAAAAATAGCCAGGCTTAAAAAAAAAAAAAAGAAGCTGTCACCAGGACAGGCATGCACATGCCTATAATCCTAGCACTCTGGGAGGCCAAGGCAGGTGGATTGCCTGAGCTCACAGGTTCAAGAACAGCCTGAGCAAAAGCAAGACACCCATCTCTAAAAATAGCTGGGTGTTGTGGTGGGCACCTGCAGTCCCAGCTATTCTGGAGACTGAGGCAAAAGAATTGCTTAAGCCCAAGAGTTTGAGGTTGCTGTGAGCAGTGACACCTGATGTGGGGAAAAAAAAAATTTGAAAATGAGTCAGTTTCATGAGATCTGGGCTTCTAGAAATAAAATTAGAAAAAGGAAAGAAAGGCTTTGTAACAAGCAGGTGAAGGGAAAGCATTTTGTACTAATAGAAAAGTAAAAAGAAATACTGAGGGCACATTGCTCCCTTCTTAGAAAAGAGAACACTCATCCCAGCAAACTGATGTCAAATTTCTACTGTGGGCCAAGCAATTAAGAAAATTAATTCATGACCAAATGAAATACTTGGCACATAACATGACACTGTTTGCTTCTTCCATATTTGATCTCTGCAAGGTAGTTATCACCTTCCCTATTTTACAGATGAAGAAACAGATTAAGAGAGGGTAGGTTACAACTAGTAAACAGTAGGGCCTTCTCTTAAGCTGCAGGCGGGCAACTTCAAGGCCTTCAAGACCCTTTGTCAAAAGGTATCAGCTAGTGCGGCGCCTGTGGCTCATCGAATAGGGTGCCGGACCCATATACTGAAGGTGGTAGTTTCAAACCCGGCCTTGCCAAACTGCAAAACAGAAAAAACCGGTGTTGTGGCAGGCACCTATAGTGCCAGGTACTCGAGAGGCTGAGGCAAGAGAATCGCCTAAGCCCAGAATTTGGAGGTTGCTGTGAGCTGTGTGATGCCATGGCATTCTACCGAGTTTTAGAGACTCTGTCTCTTAAAAAAAAAAAAAAAGAGGCATCAGCTTTTGGCAACCAACTCAGAAGTTGAAAAACAGGGCAATTGGGAAATTAGCGACCAGTCAAAGGAACTCTGGTCTAAACAGTATATGTAATAGTAACAATGACAATAGCAATAATCAATATCAGGCCAGGCAAGATGGCTCATGCCTGTAATCCTAGGACTCTAGGAGGCCGATGCAGCTGGATTGCTTGAGTTCATGAGTTTGAGACCAGCCTGAGCAAAAGCAAGACCCTGTCTCTACTAAAAATAGAAAAACTGAGGCAAGAGAATTGCTTGAGCCTGAATTGGAGGTTGCTATGATGCCATGACACTCTACAACAGGGTGAGATTGTCTCAAAAAAAAAAAAATGGTGGTGCTGTAGCTCAGTCAGTAGGGCATCAGCCACATACACTGATGCTGGTGGGTTCAAACCCAGCCAGGCTAGCTAAAACAACAATGACAACTGCAAGAAAAAAATAGCCGGGCATTGTGATGGGTGCCTGTAGGCCCAGCTACTTGGGAGGCTGAGGCTTGAGAATCGCTTAAGCCCCAAGAGTTTGAGGTTGCTGTGAGCTGTGATACCATGACACTCTACCCAGGGCAACAACTTGAGACTCTGTCTCAAAAAAAAAAAAATTAGTATCAGTGTTAAGCTTTGACAACACTACTATATGTACATTATTAAGTCCTCCTGTCACCCCCCTGTGTCAGGTGTTATCTCTTTTTTTTTTTTTGAGACAGAGCCTCAAGCTGTCACCCTGGATAGAGTACTGTGGCATCACAGCTCACAGCAACCTCCAATTCCTGGGCTCAAGCGAGTCTCCTGCCTCCGCCTCCCAAGTAGCTGGGACTACAGGCGCTCGCCACAATGCCCGGCCATTT
>CAUYON010095069.1:0-15527 GCA_963573935.1 Arctocebus calabarensis
GCTTTTGCTGTATCCCATAGGTTTTGGTAATTTGTGTCTTCATTGTTGTTATACTCAAGGAAGTTAATGATTTCCTTTTTTATTTCTTGCTGCACCCAAGTGTCATTCAGCATAAAGTTGTTTAACTTCCATGCCTTTGTGTGAGGTTGAGCATTTTTGTTGGAGTTTAGTTCTACTTTTAGCGCCTTGTGGTCTGAAAAGATGCAAGGTAGAATTTCAATTCTTTTGATCCTACTGAGGTTTGTTTTGTGTCTGAGGATATGGTCAATTTTGGAGAATTTTTCATGGGATGACGAGAAGAATGTATATTCCATATCTTTGGGATGGAACATTCTATATACATCTACCAAGCACAGCTGTTCTAAAGTCTTATTTAAGTCTCTAATATCTTTACTTAATTTCTGTTTAGAGAATCTGTCCAGCTCTGAGAGAGGGGTATTAAAGTCCTCTGTTATTATGGTGTTATGGGATATCATATTGCTCAAACTAAGCAGGGTCTATTTTATGAATCTGGGAGCATTTAAGTTGAGTGCATAAATATTTAAAATTGAAATGTCTTCTTGTTGTATTTTTCCCTTAACCAATATAAAGTGACCATCCTTATCTTTTTTGACTTTAGTTGCTTTAAATCCACATGTATCTGAGGATAAGATTACAACTTCTCTTTTTTTCTGAGTTTCATTTGCCTGAAAAATTGACTTCCAATCCTTAACTCTGAGTTTTAATTTGTCTTTCGACATGAGGTGAATTTCCTGCAGACAGCAGATAGATGGGTTGTGTTTTTTAATCCAATCAGCCAATCTATGCCTCTTCAGTGGGGAATTTAAGCCATTGGCATTTATTGAGATAATTGATAAATGTGAAAGCATTCTATTCATCTTATTTTGTGAACATCCATTGGTTAGTTTTGTCTTTTGCATCATTGGGGAACCTAGGTTCTGTCCTATAATGTTCTGGGTGTTTACTTTGCTGAAGGTCTATTGTGACAGTCAGGATGTAGGACAGGTTGAAATGTTTCCAGTAAAACTGGTCTTGTTGTGACAAATTTCCTCAATGTTTGCCTATCAATAAAAGATTTGATTTCTCCATCAATTTTAAAGCTTAGCTTGGCAGTGTATAGAATTTCGGGCTGGAAATTGTTCTGTTTAAGAAGGTTGAAGATAGATAACCATTGTCTTCTGGCTTGAAAAGTTTCATTAGAGAACTCTGTGGTCACCCTGACAGGTTTGCCCCATAGGTCATTTGGCGGTTACTCCTGGCAGCTTGCAAGATCTTTTATTTTGTCTTAACATTGGATAAAGTCATCACAATGTGCCTTGGAGAAGTTCTATTTGTGTTGAGGTGACCAGGGGACCGATATCCCTCTGGAGGAGTATGTCAGAATCCTTGATGATATTTGGGAAATTTTCATTTACAATATTCTCTAGAATGGTTTCCATTCTTCTGGGACATTCTTCTTCTACTTCAGGGATACCTATAACTGGTATGTTTGAAAGCTTCATAAAGTCCCATAGTTCTACCAGTGAACGTTCTGCTTTCTCCCTCTTCTTTTTGGCCTCTTTAACTATCTGAGTTATCTCAAGAGCCTTATCCTCTACCTCTGAGATTCTTTCTTCTGCATGGTCTAATTGGTTGTTAATACTTTCTATTGCATCCTTAAGTTCCCTTACTGACTTCTTCAGCTCCTTCAGCTCTGCTATATCCTTTATATATTCTTCATATCATTCATCTCCTATTTGATTCTGTTTTTGAATTTCCTTTTGGTTATTATCCACTTTTTCAGCAATTTATTTCATTGCTTTTTGATTATTTTCCACTTTCTCAGCAATTTCCTTTATTGTTTTCATTATGAACTTTAATTTCCCCTCCTGTCATTTCTAACATTTCTATATAGGAGGGATGTTCCGCGGTAGTTATCTCACAACCAGAATTTTTATGCTGATTCTTCCTTATGAGTGCTTTCTTGTATCTGTTTCCTTACCCTAATTTTCCTTTCATTTCTTTTTGCTCTTTAAGTTACTGTGGCATTGGCCAGATGTTTTAATGAATCCTTCTGGTGCAAGACCAGAAGGATGAAAAGATTCAAGAGTAAGAAGGGAACAATGATTTAAAGAAGAGAGAGGCTCGGCGCCTGTGGCTCAATGGGCTAGGGCACCAGCCACGTACACCTAAGCTGGCAGATTCGAATCCAGCCTGGGCCCACCAAACAAACAATGATGGCTGCCACCAAAAAAAATAAATAAATAAATAAAGAAGAGAGAAAGGGAAAAAGAAGAGAGAGAGAGAAGAGAGGGTAAGTAAAAAGAAATATTGACAAAAAGAAGAGATGCAGTGAAACAGAGAAACAGGAGAAATATAGGCGTGTGGTAGGGTACTAGGGCCCAAACTTAGAGACCCCCCCTACCTCTGTGGATGCAGGGTTGGTTGATTCCCTTGAGGTCAACAGCTCTTAGCCAGCCATCTCAGACACAGTACCCCATCTCCACCAGGTAGAGAGGAAAGGCAAAAATACTGTAAATCAAACCAAAAGAAACAAACAGAAACCCTTATGAGATGGACTGGGGGGGGGGGAAATAGGGACAAAAACACAAGCAAAAATGAAATTCTATTTGTTGAAGAAGGCAAAAATGGAAGATTGTATTTAAAATAGAATGATGAAAAAAATGTCAAGGAAACATGTTAAAATTAAAAAAATGAAAAAACAAAAACTAAAACCCCACAACCAAGCAGTATATATATCTTTCTAAATATTGACCAGACAACAGGTGATCTTCTGAGGTATGAGATGTTAATCACAATGTGATACAGCTGTACAAGATGGGAGCTGGAGGCCTCTGCTGATTACTGCAGGTTTGAGAGCCCAAATAACTCCTCAGCCAACTGAAAAGATACTCCAAGCCATACACGTTGGCAAAGCAGAAGCTTTCCAGGGACAGCACTTATCTCCAGGATCTCCCCTGGTGTGACTGCCTGCTTATCCAGTACACCAAGTCCAGTCTCCCCCTATATCCCTGAGGGCCATGGCTGTCAATCTGCCAAACACTTGGATCTCCGCAATTCCCCAGTGGCACAGTCTCCACTTTGGGGGAAGTCTCTCACTAACCTCCTGTATCACCAAAGGGAAGCCTCTGGGCATAACCCACCGGTCAGAGATGCCTGGTGTCCTCCTCTCTCCCCACTCTCACTGCGCCTGGTTACACCGAAGCTGCTAATTGGACTCCATCTTTTTTTGCCCTCAGCTATGTGGTTTTATTTTTTGATTTGCTCTTCCAGTCCTCTGGTCTGTGTCTCTACTTTTATACTAGTACCATCTGTTTTGGTTACTGTAGTTTTGTAATGTAATTTGAAGTCAGGTTATGTCTCCAGATTTGTTCTTTTTGCTTACAACTACTTTGGCTAGTTGGGCTCTTTTTTAATTTTAAATGAAGATTTCAATTATTTTTTTCTAGATATGTGAAATATGATATTCAGTTTTTGATGGGAACTGAATTGCATCTAAATCACATTGGGCACTATGGACATTTTAACGCTGTTGATTCTACCTATTCATGAGCATGGACTGCTTCTTCATTTGTTTGTATCATCTGTGATTTCTCTCATCAGTGTTTTATAGATCTCCTTCTAGAGATTTTTCATTTCCTTGGTTAAGTACATTCCTAAGTATTTTATTTTCTTTATAGCAATTACAAATGATATTGAGTCCTTGATTTGACTCTCAGCTTGACTGACAGTAATACATAGCAATGCTATTGGTTTGTGTACACGGATTTGTAATCTGGAACTTGACTGAATTTAATAGTTATCTCCAGGGCTCCTTTGGTGGAGTCTTTAGGGTTTTCCACTTCTGACTGAGATTATCTGAGTTCTATCTCTTTTAAGCTTAGTTTTATAAGATAAAGTGTCCCTGGGTAGAAGTTGTTATGTTTAAGAAGATTAAAAATGGGGTTCCAATCCTTCTGATTTGTAAGACTGCTAAGAAGTCTGCTGCTTTACTGATGGAGTGTAGGGTATCGTTTGCAGGTTAGTAGTTGCTTTCATTTTACAAATTTTCTCCTTTTCCTTGACTTTGGCCAACTTGATGCCTATTTGTCTTGAAGATGTCCAGTTCCTATGAATCTTCCTGGTGTTCAATGACCCTCTTGTATCTGGATATCTGAATTTCTGGCATTACCAAAGAATTCTTCCTAAATAATTACCTTAAGTAGCTCCATAATTTTTTGCTTTTACTTCTTCTCTTGTCTAAGATTTTGAACCTAGAACAAGTGGTTCCAATGAAATGGGATGGATTGCAATTTGTTTTCCCAGCTTTGATGTCTGGTAGTTGTGGAGACAACTGACTGATTGAAAAGCAAAGGCAGATATGTGAAGGGCACCATTATTGGTGAACTGTACCATCCTCAGGATGTAACATTAACTTTGGATCCCAGGGGGCATCTGCCCTGGCTTCTGTCCATCTTCTATGTCAAGTTATCAAATCTTATGGGATTTTTGAAAACGTTCTAACATCCATTCAAAATGTATTTGTTTTCTGCCCAAGAGAGTGAGAGCTGGTATTTGCTGCTTGCTATTAAAGATCTGGTAGTGTTACATAAATTAATTTGCCAGGAATTTGTTTTGGTATGTAATATAGCTGCAGTAATATAATCAAGAATTTCTTTTTTTAGGATTATACATATGGATGTTGCTGTAACAACTTCCTCTTTGTTTCTAGAAAATGTTTCTTCCCTTCAATCATTCTGATCTTTTCATGTCATAACAGGTTAGTAGTATCTTATAGTGGGCTGAGTTGTTTTCTGTGATATTCTTTATTTTTTAAGCTCAGATTTTATCAGAACCCCAGTTATATTATGGTAATCATTGTCTTAAAAAGAGCCACTTAGAAGTGACATGTACTAAAATGAGAGAGCTGATACACTACTAATGTATACTTTAGTGTCTATAGTTGTTCTACTTTTTACTGAAATACAATGTTTTACAACTTTTATTTTGTATAATAGAATTGATGGTGTATGTCTCTGGACTGATTTACTTGGCTTAGTTTGTATCAATTGATTCATTTTGGAACATTTGACAGAATAGTTGGTATCAAAATAATGTGGTATACAGAACACATAAATACATTATTGAATGAAGAATAAACTCAAAGATCATAAGTTCTCAAAGATGATGTTCACAGCAAGAGAATTAAATTGCCTAAAAATCGAGTCACTACTCTGAAATACATAGTGTAATAAAAGCTGGCAAGAAAAATGTAAGATTAGTTCAATTTCTCAGGCATTGCCATGATTCTAGATGCACATCCTGCTGTTACATGAACAATTACCATGCCTGGGGGGAACTGAATGAATTCTGGCACCTATTCGTAGATGGAGTAAAAAACCTAAGCTCATTCTCCTATCATGAGACTCACATGCCATATGCTACAAAATAATACATTAAATTGGCATAATGAGGAAGATAAACCCTTTAACCACTGCTTCTTACATTGCAAAAAACAGTAACACCATTATTACATTGTCTGTAATTCATTGAATTTCTTTGCTCTTGCAAATCTTAAAAATTTAGAAGGAAGTAATTCATGTATAAATTGTTTCAATGGATTTTTTTTGTTAAAGAGAATAAGGCATAGGGAACTTAGACCTAAGTATTATTTTTTTCATGTTCTCTTGATATTTCTAAGCTATGTATTATATATTTGACTTCAAGCACAATATTATCTTCTATGAATCTTTTTTATAAAAATAAAATAGTTCCCTGAAATAATGCAGCTGTAATACTGAGAAGCTTATTTTTCATAGGTGAACTATTCATATAAATACCTTTTAATTGTACAACTTTGACTTCTGTGTTAACTGCTATTTTTCTGTTTCCTGTATATTACAAATGCAAAATTTTTAGTTTTACTAAACAATTAACTAAAATTTAGGTTTACTGTTTGAGTCAAGAGTTCAATGAATGCTTGATTGATTGGCAATTGATATATAGAATGCTTAGAAACTGAAAAAATTTCAGAACAACACAACTTTATATCTGACAAATCAAAGTGAAGATAAGTGGGAGTTAGTGTGGAGAATGAATAATTGTCAACAAATGAAAAGGCAGCAAATTTAGTCATTCTTTCCAATTACTCCTTCCAAAAGGACATGTCTGAAAAGAAAAAAATGGGCAAGTTAGCTGAGGTCATAGAAATGTAAAACGTGTGGGCATGTAATTATTATATCTTTTAGGCTTCTTATCAAATCATCCTATCAAGAATGTGTTCTTCATTTGGTCAGGAACTATATAATGCAAAAATAAATATAGGATTTAGTCTTTCTTCTCAAGGAAGTTAAAATTTAAATCAGATGCCAACACAGATAAACTATAAAAAATCAAAACTTAATAGAAAATGAATTTTAAATATGATGCAACAAATTATTGGCTTTCTGCAGAAGACTGGAGTCGTTCTAGTTCACAAAGGAAATGAAGATTCAGATTGGTAAGGAAAAGATGTTAGAGAATACCATAAAAAGGCAAGCCAAAATAAGCAAAGCCATTACATTAGTGATGATGAAGCCTTGTCTTTAGCAGAACGGAGGAGTGCTGCCTGATGAAATATCACAGAATAATTTGATAAATGTTTAGGAAGGGAGGAGTAGATACCTTATGGAAGATTCTAAAAAAGTACAGATGTTTAAACTTGATCTGCTAGATGATAAGGTAATAATAAAGGAAAAGCAATTTTGTGCAAAGACAATAAATATTAATGCAATTCCCAGCTGTTGCCTGACCATTATGCAGGATGCTATCTAGCTAAAATAATTTCCCCTGCTGTATAGTTTAAAAGGAAGGGGAAGACTCCCCAAGTTATAGTATCTAGATTACCTAGATATTACTAATAGTATATTTTGATCAGATATTCCAGGTGCATCAGATAGTATCATTTTTTCAATCTTCATTATCAAAATGTTTTATGCTTTATTTTAAAGCTTATTTTTAGACATCAAAAAAGAGAAAAATAACATATGGAATTTTTGCTTATGATGACTTTGTTACTTGACTCTCTGCCTCCTTCATCAAAATTTGTGAATGGTGTAGATAAAATGTATAAGAAGATACTATTAAAATCTAACAAAATAAGCATTTTCAGGTATTATAAATTAAATATAAAAGTAAAGCAATAATCAGGGCATAAAGCCACATACTTCCTGGGTTTCAGGTCTCAATGTAGCTTGGGAAGCTGTAAGTTCACCTTATCTAAATAAGAAAGATGGAAATTGCATTATGTAAGGTGAAATACCAACTATAGGCTCACCTCTTAAAATCAGGGCTAATGAGGATTTCTACTGATGGTAAAAGCTTATGTTAGTTAGTACAAAATAAAACCTCAAATTATGGCCTATCTGAAATTAACACTCTGGGGAGTAGATGGGGAAAAGCTCAATTTAACCTTGGGATGTAAAACATCCAAGTATATTAAGCAAATCCTTGAGATCTGTATTTACCATATCCCCAGTGTCTTAGTGCATTTAGGCTGCCATCAAAAAATAATATAAACCAGGGAGTTTATAAATAGCATAAACTTATTTTTCAGTGTTCTGCAGGATGAGAAATCCAAGATAAAGGCAAATTCAGTGTCTGCTGAAGGCCTGAATTCTGGATCATAGATTAGTCGTTTTCTCACCCTCACCTTACATAGCAAATGGAATGAATGAGTGTCTGGGGTCTCTTTAATTAGGATATTATAATGATTCCAATCTTGATGGTTCTACCCTTGCATTCTAAATATCTTCCAAAGGCCCACCTCCTGATATCATCATTCTGAGTGATAGGATTTTAATTTATAGATTTGAGGGGAACATGAACATTCAGTACCACTTATAGCACAGAAGCTTTAACATGGTACTGTGAGAACTGACTCTAGTTTGGGGGTCACATGGGTTAGGTAGAAGCATTTAAAACCAGGTTGCAAGATGAGAGCATGAGAAAGTGACAAAAAAAAAATGAATCATTTCTTTCATTACTGCCATGTATCCCTCAAGATGATCTGAAAAGTTGAAATATCTATAAGCACAAAAAATATTGAAATTACCTGATTTGATTGACAGTATATGTCTGTATCAAAACATCACATATATCCTATAAATATATGCAACTATTATGTACTTCTAATATTAAGCACTTTAAAATTGTTAAAAGGGGAGGCAGAGCATGATGGCAGATGGAATGGAAGTCTAGTGCAACTCCTCCAAATATTCAGGTGAGAGAGAGACTGGCTGGATCTTCCCCTGCTTGGAGTGTTGGTGTGGACAGGCCGCTAGGGGTGTAAATTGAGATGCTGGATTGCTGAACTTAAAATGTAACTTTTCTCTGCTAGAGAAATTTTCATGCCACTATTGAAATGAGCCAGCTACAGCAGCAACCAGGCACTCCCCCATGGAGGACAGCAGTTTCCACTTTGTGGGGAAAGTAGGTGTTTTCTGGACAGATGGATGAAATGTGGACTCCTTTCCAGACCAGAAAGAGGTGCTGTTCCAGGTGGCAGGGGGCTAGACAGCCTAATAGGAAATTAAGGGGAAAGGATCCCACCCAGGAACAGACACATTTGGAAACGGTGACCTGCCACAGGCACCTTTTTCTAGAACAGCTTGTGTGAGTGAATGGACTTGATCATTCCTGGCAGTGAATATTGGTATAGACTGGAAGTTCGGGGTGTGCAGCAATTAGGTGGATTGCAGGACTCAAAGTATAATCTTGAGCTATGGACAGTGATGGAAAAATCTCTGCACTGCTGCTGAAATGGCGGGCACCAGTGGCAACCAGCCCCTCCCCCACAGAAGATCAAAATTCCCAGTTCCTGGGGAAACTAGGTGCTGAATGGAGAACTTGGTGAAGTGTAGAAGACTCGTGTACCAAATCTGGAGGTCAAAAAGGGGTACCTTCTGGAACAGGCCGGCCAAGGTTGGGCAGCCAGTTGGAAAACAGACACATTTTGAAATTTCAGAAATGGTCACGACAGACACCTCCTTCTACAGGCCAGATACAGTGGTAACCGTAGTAACAAAGTAAAACCATGAACCAGGTATAAGCCTGGGGACAACTCTCATCACCACCTGGTGTCCAGAAAGTATATTGCAATATAAATATATTCCTATTAAAGTTGACTCCCACATCCTTCCTACAGTTGTATTATATTTACATATATATGTATATATATATATATATATATGAATAATATTTTGGTGGTTGGTGCCTTTTTGTTTCTTTCCTTTTTTCATCCTTTTCCTATCAGAGTTATTGTTAATTTTCATCTAATTTTTTATTTTTCTTCTTTTTTTATTACTAAAATTTAATTTGTGTTCTTTTCTTCCTCTTCTTCCCTTCTTATGGTTGTTGAGAGTGCTTACATCAGATTTTTAAAGTTTCTTAAATTTAATTTAATTTTTATTTTTAATTTTTTTTATTATTATCATCATTTCTGTTGTAGTTGTTTTTTGTCTGTATGTCCAGTTGTTTCTGATTGTCCATGCATCTGTGTACTTGTGTGTCTGGTAGTCTTTTTGTCTGTTTATTTGCTTGTTTGGTTTCAATGTGTTTTGTATTTTGCTAAATCCTTTGGGGTGGCTACTTTCCCTAACTCCAATTTTCACATTCAACAAGAATAAGGGGGAATGGGGGATGAAGGTTTACTGGAGCCAGCTTTCAACAGAAGCTCCAGTCCAGAGGGAGAGATAATGGCCAGAAAGACCCCAACAAAGCTGAAGGAGGGGAGCTGAGCTGAGAGAAGAGATAGATAACTGCACATCTTCCCTGCCAAGGCATACATCAACTCCAAGGAAACTAATTTCAGGTACAGATTTCATCCCCAAGAGGTTGTGTGTCTATCCCCTCCCCTAAGAGAATTGCTTGCTTGCTGTGGGCTCTTGACTTGTGAGCGATAAACTGAGGCTCTCCTCCCTCACCTGACCAGAGGGAATTGCTGGAAGTTGGGATGTCTTCTCCAGAGAGCCCCTGCTGTGAGCCCAGGAATTCCATTGGCTGGCAGGAAGTTTAAACAAATATTTTCCTTGCCACCTTGAACTTTCAGTTTATGCTTCCCCCCCTGGCCTGGCTGTCTAGAACTCCAACCCCTGCATAGACCAGAATGTCTGTACTTCTTGGCTAGGACTGGGCAATGCATAGACAGAGGCAGTGCAGATGTGCTGTATCTGTAAATCCAGTAACAGTACAGAAAGACATAGATGGAAAGGTGACTGGCCTGGCTCTGAGAAAGTGTTACTCAACAGTGGGCAGAGGCTTGGGTCTCTGCACTATGGGTGGAGACCTGGGAATGGCTGAGGTGCACGAATCCAAGTGGAGACACCAATACCAGCATTAATAGAGTGATCTGTGTGGGGTTTAATTAGGGAGAGTCATCTCCCCAAATCTGTGTTGCCAGAGGGAAACAGACCTCACCATATAGGAGGTACCAGAGTTACAGAACAGCAGCAACAAAGGTGTGGTGGCTGAGGGAGAAATTCTTTTGCTGTCAGGATATACTCAGGTTTAGATTGAGCTCAGGTGGATCTTTCTCCAGCTGTCATTGAGTGCCTGAGGCAAGTGCTCAGCTTCCCCTGCTGGATGGTGACAGAGGAGGCAACCACAAAGAGGAGGCAGTGACTCTACTTTGATTCTGGGAGGCACACAGTCCTGTCAAATTTGCTTATTGGACAGAACTGGGCCATAGAGACTGGGTTAACAGAGACTGCTGGGAGGGCTACCAGAGACTTGGGTTACCAGAGTCCAGTGAGAAGGGTAAGCAAGGTGGGGAAAGAGACATCAACTCCTTGCTCCAAACCTTCCACGGGATGGGCCTGTCTGATTCCTCAGAACATCCAAGGTGCTCAAGCCACACTTGAGCTACCAGTAGACTCCTTATATCTAGTTGCTGGAGACCTTTTGAACTCTCCAGCTAGAGAATGGGTGCTGCTTGGGACAACTGCTTTGGAACTCTTGAACTGGACAAATCACCTGAGGACCCTCCAAGGTGATAACTTGCTTTTGTTGTAGTGTGAAGGTTTGATTATCCTCTTCCAGGTATTACCTGTGGGGGGATGGGATGTCCTAGTTGCCTGTATTTCTCCAAAGCTGAAACTGCAACCCAGAGTCATTGATTCACTAGGATTGGACAGAAATCAGCGGAATACAAGACAGAGCCACCTTCCCCCACTACACCAATCAGCCCTCTAGAGTCACAGACTGTTTTACTGTACAGATCCTTTGCAAAATTGTAGAGGAAAAGCTACAGTCACTAGCCCCAGTTCCTTAGTGAAGGACTCATCAACCACAACCCCAGAAGACTCCAATCCAGTTTCACCTTACTAGCTCATCTAGCTAAACAGTGAAAAACAATCATGGGGTGGAATCAGGGGAAAAACTCTGGCAACATGAATAATCAGAACAATTCAACCCCATCTAGGAGTGACAAAACAGCCAAACCAGAGGATCCCATTCACAAACAGATGGCTGAGATGTCAGAAATTGAATTTAGAATTTGGATGGCAAATAAGATCAACAGAATGGAAGTCAAGTTCGAGTCAAATTCTAGGAATAATTCAAAAGATGTCTCAAGAATTCAATGAATTCAAAGACAAAAGTCATTAAAGATTTAGACAAATTGAGTAAAGAAGTTGTAGCCCTCCAAGATATGAGAAATATAGTGTACTCCCTCAGTAACAGACTGGAGCAGGTAGAAAAAAAGGATCTTTGACATCAAAAACAAAGCTTTTGAATGCTCTCAAATGCTCAAAGAGGAAGAGAAGTGGAGAGCAAAAATGGATCACTCTTTCAGGGAGCTCCGGGATAACTCAAAGAAAACCAATATTCACCTTCTAGGGATCCCTGAAGTCAATGAAGTAGCTTCATAAGACACAGAGGCTCTTCTTCATGAGATTATGAAATAGAACTTTCCAGACGTGCCAAGAGATTCTGAAATTCAGATAACAGACAGTTTCAGAACCCCAGCATTACTCAATCCAAATAAGACATCCCCTAGGCACATCATAATTAATTTCATGAAAGTTAATATGAAGGACGAAATTCTGAAAGCAGACAGACAAAAAAATCATAACTTACAAGAAGAAGAATATTAGAATTACGGCAGATCTCTCTGCTGAAATCTTTCAAGCTAGAAGAGGGTGGTCATCGACTTTTAATCTCCTAAAACAAAATGACTTTCAACCCAGGATCCTGTATCCAGCTAAACTGAGTTTCATTTATGATGGAGAGATTAAAGACTTTAATGTCATTCACATGTTGAAGAAATTAGCCATAACTAATTTCTGCTGTCCAGGATATCCTCAGACCTATCCTCCATAATGACCAGTGCAATTCTCCACCACAAAAGTAAACTCACTTTGAAACTTTTGATCAAATTCCATCTCCCACAATGGCGAACGAATTAAAAATGTCCACTGGTCTCTCAATAAACTCGACATCCAAAATTCTCCCAGGCCTATCAATATTCTCAATTAATGTGAATGGCTTAAATTGTCCTCTAAAGAGTCAAAACCTGGCTGACTGGATACAAAAACATAGGCCAGATATCTGTTGCACGTAAGAATCTCATCTTACCTTAAAAGATAAATATAGACTCAAGGTTAAGGGATGGTCATCTATATTCTAGGCAAATGGAAATCAGAAAAAGGTAGGTGTTCCAATTTTGTTTGCAGATACAATAGACTTTAAACCAACAAAAGTAAGGAAAGACGAGGATGGACACTTCATATTTGTTAAGGGCAATACTCAATATGATGAGATTTCAATTATTAATATTTATGCACCCAAACCACATTTTATAAGAGAAACTCTAAAAGGCATGAGCACTTGATTTCCTCCAGCTATGTAGTAGTTGGAGATTTAAACAGCCCTTTAACAGTGTTGGATAGATTCTCCAATAAGAAGCAAAGCAAAGAAAACTTACATTTAAACTTCACCATTCAACATTTGGATTTAATAGAAATCCTCAGAACATTTCATCCTAACAAAACTGAATACACATTTTTCTCATCATTTGATGGAACATACTCCAAAATAGATGACATCTTAGGTCACAAATCCACCCTCAGCAAATTTAAAAGAACAGAAATTATTCCTTTCATCTTCTCGGACTGTCGTGGAATAAAAGTTGAACTCAGTAACAATAGGAATCTGCATACTTATACAAAAACATGGAAGTCAGATAACCTTATGCTGAAGGATAGATGGGTCATAGACATGATTATGAAGGAAATTACTAAATTTTTGGAACTAAACAATAATGATAATATGAATTATCAGAACCTCTGGGAGAGTACAAAGACAGTTCTAGCTGGAAATCCCAGAAGGAAATTCATAGCACCGCAAGCCTTCCTCAAGAGAACAGAAAGAGAGGAAATTAATAACTTAATGGGACATCTCAAGTATTTGTAAAAGGAAGAATATTCCAATCCCAAACCCAGCAGAAGAAAAGAAATAACCAAAATTAGAGCAGAATTAAATAAAATTGAAAACAAAAGAATTATACAGGAAGCGCCTGTGGCTCAGTGAGTAGGGCGCCGGCCCAAAATGCCAGAGATGGTGGGTTCAAACCCAACCCCGGCTAAAAAAAAAAAAAAAAAAATTGGTTTTTTGAAAACATCAATAAAATAGATAAACCTTTGGATAACCTAACCAGGAAAAAGAGTAACATCTCTAATTTCATCAATCAGAAATGGTAAATATGTAATAACAACAGACTCCTCAGAAATTCAAAAAATCCTTAATGAATATTACAATAAACTTTATTATCAGAAACATGAAAATCTGAAGGAAATTGACCAATACTTGGAAGCACGCCACCTTCCAAGACTTAGCCAGAATCAAGTGTAAATTTTGAACAGACCTGTATCAAGTTCTGAATTAACATCAATTATACAAAATCTCCCTAAAAATTAAAGCCAGGGACCAAATGGCTTCACATCAGAATTCTACCAAACCTTTAAAGAGGAACTAGTACCTATATTACTCAACCTTTTCCAAAATATAGAAAAAGAAGGAATACTATCCAACACATTCTATGAAGCAAACTTTACCTTGATCCCCAAACCAGGAAAAGACCAAACAAGAAAAGAAAATTATATACCAATATCACTAATGTATATTGATGCAAAAATATTCAACAAGATCCTAGCAAACAGAATCCAGCAACTCATCAAACAAATTATACATCATGACCTAGTGGACTTTATCCCAGGGACTCAAGGCTGTTTCAAAAAACGTAAATCTATAAATATAATTTGGCACATAAATAAATTAAAAAACAAAGACAATATAATTCTCTCAATTGATGCAGAAAAAGCTTTCAATAATATCCAATATCCTTTCATGATCAGAACACTTAAGAAAATTGGTATAGAAGGGACATTTCTCAAACTAATAGAAGTCACCTACAGAAAACCAACAGCCAATATCATATTGAATGGAGTTAAATTGAAATCTTTTCCACTCAGATCAGGAACCAGGCAAGGTTGCCCATTGTCTACACTGCTGTTTAACATTGTAATGAAAGTTTTAGCCATTGCAATTGGGGATGAAAAGGTAATCAGGGGTATCCTTATAGGGTCAGAAGAGATCAAACTTTCACTCTTTGCAGATGATATGATTGTGTATCTGGAAATACCAGGGATTCTACTACAAAAGTCTTAGAAGTGATCAAGGAATACAGCAGTGTCTCAGGTTACAAAATCAACACTGATAAATCTGTAGCCATTATACATACTAACAATAGCCAAGCTGAAATAACAGTCAAGGACTCTATTCCATTTACAGCAGTGCCAAAGAAGATGAAATATTTGGGAGTTTACATGACAAAAGATGTGAAAGATCTCTATAACAAGAACTATGAAACTCTAAGGAAAGAAATGGCTGAAGATGTTAACAAATGGAAAACATACCATACTCATGGCTAAGAAGAATCAACATTGTCAAAATGTCCATAATACCCAAAGCAATATATAATTTTAATGCAATCCCAATTAAAGTTTCATTGTCATATTTTAAAGATCTCGAAAAAATAACTTATCATTTTATATGGAATCAGAGAAAAGCCTCAAATAGCCAATAAATTACCCAGAAATAAAAACAAAGCAGAATTATGCTACCAGACCTCAGACTATACTATAAATCGATAGTGATCTAAACAGCATGGTACTGGCACAAAAACAGAGAAGTAGATGTATGGAACAGAATAGAGAACCAAGAGATTAACCCAGCTACTAAGATTTCCAATTTAACAAATGGTGGTGGGTGAACTCTCTGGCAAACCTGTAGAAGACTCAAACTGGGTCCATACCTTTCAACTTTACTTCAGATAGACTCTCACTGAATTAAAGATTTAAACTTAAGACATGAAAATATAAAAATATTAGAAGAAAGTGCAGGGAAACCTCTTGAAGAATCTGTCTGGGCAAATATTTTATGAGGAGGACCCCTCAGGGAATTGAAACAGCACCAAAAATACACTACTGGGATCTGTTCAAACTAAAAAGCTT